>JAAMXY010001453.1:0-68284 GCA_019677205.1 Pinguiococcus pyrenoidosus
GAAGCCCCCCCGGGAACTTCCCACAACCAGTACCCCTTGTACCTCTGTTATCGCGCTAACCATACTTGGTCTTGTACCCACAGCTTTGTACTTGAGTGTCAACTCCCCTACTGGTACTCTGGTGGCTACCACTTCTCCTTGACAGAACCCCGAAACAGTATCCACGTTTGGTACTTTCTCGGGGTTACCCATATGATAGCTTCCGCTGGGACTTCTTGTGCCGGGAAGATCCACCGGGCTTCTCCGCGACCCACGAGGGCGCCTTTCTCAACATTTGGCGCAGCCGCTCCAGGAAGAGGAGCCGCGCTGCGACATCATGTCACGCAGCGAATCCGACGAAACCAGCGGCACTGCAGTGCCGCCTGTGGGAGGATCTGGAGCTCAGACCGAGCCAGATCCTGTGGCGTCCGATACCGACCTTCGCTGGAGTTCGTCGCAGCAGAGAGTAGGCGGTTGAATAGGAGCTCCTTGCGCTGTCTTTGTGTCAGCGAGGACACGCTGAGGCCGAGGTCCTCAAGGTGCCAGCTCAGATCCTTTCCGCCTTCGGTCTTTGCGGCTTTGGCCTTCCTTGGAGTTGTGGACATCAGCTACCGGCGGGCGCGGGACTGCGCTGGCGGAGGAAGTGCAAGTGTGGCATGGCGTCTCGTGAGTGGTGCGTTGGGGGTGCAGTCAAGTGTGTGGGTGTGCGGTGTGAATGTGAAGTAAGCGAGCAATTCCGTAGGGGTGAGAGGATCGTGGATAAGTGAGGAAGTTGAGCTATATCGATCCTGAACAGCTGGGCAGCCAGCCGTGTGTGTCTGTCACCAGTGGCCAATCGTCATTAGGTGGGCGGGAAAGATAGCCAATGATCGCTTCGGATCCGAGCCCAGGGGCCTGATGCCCTGTAGTATAGCGCTAGAAGGCTAGTGAGTCGTGATTGATGTAGTCGGATCCGCAGGATCCTCGCCGAGGTGGTGACTTGGCGCACAAGTCCCGTCCCCGACGCAACCAACCAGTTTTTGTCTACAAGGCGCTTCACAGAGTCCCAACCGTGTCGCCGTTCTCAAAGGCGGGTGATGGAGACTGGGCGAATCCTTCAGTGCCTTTAGAAGCATCGGCGTCCCAGCGTGGGTCTTCGTCATCAGCGTCTCCGTCATCAGCGTCCACAGGTTCTCCTCGCCTGAGCATGGTGAGCGTCTTTGCAGCACCGGCATGAGGTGCAGGTGATTGTGAGCTTCGAGAGATGCTCCTCCGTCCAGGTCGCTGAGGTTTGTGAGGAGCTTGGCCGCGACGCCTCCGACTCTCATCCGCTAGCGCCTCAAGCTCCTCCGGCACGACAAGCGGAGCATTTCGGCTTCGAGTGCAGCGACCTGATGACATGATGAGATACCAGAGCAGCGCGATCCGCGACTGGAGATGTCACTGGCGCGTAGAGGGAGGGCAAAATGCCGTCCTCTCGGCGCAGTTCAAACGCTGGCAGGGAGCAACGACGAAGGTTTTTATTTTGATCAAAGCAGGACCATACACACTGGAGTACAAGCTATGGGTCAGGTTCGGGGCGTTTCCAACTCAGAACTGAGCTGGATTGATGCGAGGTTTCGATCGCTGGATGCTTGCGCAGCGTCCCCGAACTTGCGGGGGCAGCTCCAGCAGACGGTAGCAGAAGTCACGTGCATACCCCGAAAGAAGCACTTCTTCATTCACTACCTCGTCACAATGTGCTGAGCATGCCTGCAGATCTTTCCATACCACTCTATCAAAACTGATCTGACTCCATCCTAAAGTGTTTGCGGTCCTTCGCCAACATCTGTCTTTCGTCGCGGCCTTTTAGAGATCGATGAGTTCCGGGTAGTCCATCAGAATCTCTTGGCGAGAGAGCACTTCGTCCGGAGAGGACGGCGTCCACAAGAGCTCGGCGCTGACAAGCCCGGAGTCCGGGTCGTCCGTCGACGAGTACGCCGACTTGGACGCCTCTGCAGCGATGGTCTCCAGAAGCTCCACCACGGAGTTCTCCGTGACGCGGGCGCGTCCGCTGCAGATGTCTCCTACGACGCCGCTCTTGCCCTTCACGCCGACTATCATCGTCACCACGGCCACGGTGGGCCGGCCTCCGATCTGGCCCGGTGTCATCAAGTCCATCGGGTTCTCGTTCTCAAACTTGCTACGCTCGAAGATGACACGCTTGTTGAAGGCCGTCTCCGCGTCCGCCACGTTGTCGCGGAACGTCGAGGCGTCGAAGTTGGCGGCTTGCCAGTTGCTCCGCTGGCGAAGTAGCGTCAGCGCCACCTCGCTGGTGATCTCGCCCATCTTCCGAATCGAGTACAGGTTGCCCTGCCTGCCAGCCGCGCCCCCCGCGTCGCTGGCGGCAATCGCGGCCAGGCGGCCAATGACGGAGTTGCTTCGGTCCTTGAGGTTGACGGCGAGGTTCAGCCGCACGACGGTGATGTCGCTGGCTCCCTCGGCCGCCCGGGAGTCCCAGAAGGAGCCGAGGCGGTCGGAAGCGCCGGCAACGACACCCCGGAACACTTGGAAAGCCAGATAGAAGAACAGAGGCCAGGCGAGCAGCTGAGGGATGCCAAGCACCGGCGCTCCGATGTACCCGTACCCCCCGAAGCCGCCGAAGCCGAAGGGCGAGTAGAACGGGGAGAAGCCAAAGCCGGGCACGACCGGGTTGATGTTCAGCACCGTGGGGCCTGGCGACGAGTAACCCCTGTTGCAGACCAAGGAAACGCCAACGTTAGGCCTCAAGCACGGCCAAAGTCCCCCGTCCGCACGGGTTTCCGCCCGTCCCTTTCTCGAAGCTCTTCCACGCGGAGCCTCCCACATTCGGTCCTCCTTCCGCGATCCACTTCGCACTCTCTCCCACCATTCTCCACCTTCTCCTCCGCTGGACGAGCTCCTGGTGACAGGCCGGATAAGTAGAACACCTCACCTGCTGCTCGAGCGAGGAGAGCTGTACGAGCGCGATGGAGCCGAGTAGGACCTCGACGGGGCTGAGCGGCTGAAGCCGCCAGATCCGCTGCTGATCCGGCCTCCGCTCTGCGCCGCCTCCGCAGACAGAGGCGCGAAGGCCAAGCTGGCGGCCAGGGCCGCCGAAGCGAGCTTCTTGCCGACCTCTGCCGGCGTTTGAACCATCTTTGGCGCGGCGCGGCGGACCTGAAAGGCGTCGCCGGTGCCCAAGCACAGCGCGAACACGGCCAACGCAGCAGCGCGCATCATGTTGAGCTGAAATACAGAGGAAAAGAGTGCGAGGCAAAGGGACGCCCAAGAGACGCCACACGTGACTCAGCAGAGAGGCGTTTTGAAGAGAAATGGCGGCCGCAGTTTGAGGTTGAAAGTTGAAACAGGATTTCACAATTTCAATCTGGCGGTGGCGCATCCTGTTATATGGCAACTGGGCGTGATTCCCAATGATACCAAGTAGGGGATTGGTGGTACGAGACGAAGCTCGCTTGTGACCGCCGACCAATGCGCCAATCGCCCACCGGCGGGAAACTGTCTTCAGTCTTCAAGCTGGTTCGTCGCTTTTCGATCCTGCGCAGCGGATCGAAAAGCTCGGACCAGCCCGGCGCCGCGAATTCAGCGAATCATCCTCTGAAATTCTGCGGAAATGGAAAATGGAGCGCTTTGGAGCTCTTCTCTCCAGCGCCGCAGAGCCATTCGCCGCTCTCGTCGTGCCTCAACCTGCGCTTTTCTTGGATTTTGTTTGCCGTGATGAGTGATCCTTCACGAGAGGGTGCGGAGCAATCAGCCACAAATGGGATAAACTGGTTTGGCTTGGGCGCCGAGAGCGTCGGCGTGGGAGAGCAGGCGGTGAACGTGGGCTTTGGTATTGCCAGCCAAGCCACCACTTTTGGCTTCGATGTGGCGAGTTTCTTCATCCGAGGCACCGCGGATGCCATGGAGGGCACAGCCGGTCCGAATCCGGTGTCCTCGGTGAGCCCCTCGCGAGTTCTTTGGCAGAAACGGAATTTTCATTTCGGGAAACACCTCCTTTGCTGCCACAGATACTGCATGTGACGGAAAGCATCGTTGGCGCAGCGCAGGACATCACCTTGGCAAGCCAGAGCTTCAGCTTGGCAGTCACACAGGCGGCGCTGTCCGGTATGAGAAGCTTGTTGGCAACAGCTACGACGTGCCGGCGTCCTTTGAATGGACCTGCCGCTCATGGGATGGTCGTCGGACCTTGCAACAGGGGCGCATCACTCGCTTGCTTTGGCCGGGTCTCCGAATGGGGAGCTCTTGAAGCTCATCTTTGGGATGGAGATGGGTCTGGCCTTGCTCCGGGTTGACCAACTCGTCCGCAACTACATGGAGCCCCTAGCAGGTGCAGACGCAGATGCAGACTCTGTGGATTCTTGGTTGTCGTTGTCTTTTCCACGTTTCTCGTGGCAGGAGGACCTCAACGCTTTTCGCTCTCTGCAGCCATTCCGATTGTGACGCTGCATCGAGCGACGGTCAAGTGGAGCGGCATGCAGCACGAGTGGCAGCGACGGCTCCCCCAGTTCGCTGCGGAGGATCCGACGATCACGAGGAAGCTCTTGCCAATCGGCAGTGAGAAGGCGCTTCGGTGCGTTGGGGCTTGTTGCTCCAGTTCGTCGCTCCATTGAGAGAGCCAGGTGCATCTGGGTGACGCTTCGCATATCGACAGATACGCTGCGGCCTCCTTGGGCTCGTCGTGGAAGGCCGGCCTCGTCAACGGCGTGTCCTACACATCAGCAGTTGATGCCCACCGACGGGCGAGAGAAGCCGCCGAGGGCGGGTGAGCTCCTGTGAACTTGGCTGAGGTGCCAACCTCCTCACAAGCCAATCCACATCGTCCTCCTCTCCGTGTGCAGGGAAGGGGCCATGGCGCTTGCAGCGGCAGGATTGGATTCCGATGCCGAGGTGTGACCACAACCGTCTTCGTGCGCGCCCCACAACGCACTTCTCGCTAAGCCAGCCTCAGGTCCTGCTTTTCGAGAATCGCAATGCCTCCCTCTTCTCCCCCGGGCACATGGTCCTGGTGGACTACGACGAGAATGCTGTCTACGTGTGCATCCGAGGGACCGCGTCTACATCAGATGTGCTCGTGGACCTGGTCTGCCATGCAGTACCATACAGGATGGGTAGGGACTTCGCCAGCGACAGACTTGCTCTCTAGTGCTGCCCATCGCTCACCTTGGCTTTGCCCTGGATTGGATGCGACTAGAGAGCCAGGATCTCGAAGGATTCGCTCACGAAGGCATGCTCACCGCAGCGCAGCGACTGGGCCCAAACTTGGCTCCAGCGGTCAAGGTGCGTAGCCAGAATCTAGGCACGCCACTAGTGGCAGGATGGAGCTAGTGGCAGGATGGAGCTAGTGGCAGGATGCAGCTAGTCGCAGAATGCAATAGAACCGATGCTCAATGACGCGGAATGATCATGGATGCAAGCAGGATGGTATCGAAAGGCTGCGCGCCAGGCAGGCTGAGACTCCGCAGGCTTCTTCCATTAACAAGATGGCAGGCGTCGGACAGGTTCGCGTGGGAAATCTCGCCATGGGATGGTCAGCTGAGGCTCAACGTTGCTCGTTTTCCCTTCACGTTGCTTTTCTAGAGACCTGCAAAGATCATCGTGTGCGGCCACTCGCTGGGAGCTGGCGTGGCGTCGTTGCTTGCCTCCGAGTGGCGAGAGCATGGCCTGGGCACGGGGATGGATGAGGCCGTCCCGATCACGTGCTTTGCGTTTGCGTGCCCGCAGGTGCTCAGCAGAGATCTGGCGCAGAGCATGGACGACTTCTGCTACTCGGTGGTGCTTGGAGACGACGCGGTGCCTCGCCTGAGCCTGGCCACGGCCTGCGATCTGCGCGAGTCCGTGATACTCTTGTCCTCGGACGACCAGCAGCAGGCGACGGACCACGACCTGGTCGCTGCGCAGGCTCGGTCGCTCCTGCCCGACAACATCCAGCGTCTCTACCCTCCGGGCCAACTATACTATTTGCGCGCCACCGTAGAAGGACCAGACAATCATGCGTATCTGCTCGAGAGCAGCGACATCGAGGAGCTGATCATCAGCAGCGACATGCTAGGTACCGTGACCCTACATCATGCTGCAGCTACTCGGCCTCGGACTCTTCTTTCTAACCTTTTCGCGTTGCGCATCCTTCCCAGCGTCGCATATGCCGCACCGATACCTCGCAGCGGTGAGCAATGTCGAGGAGGCTGATACGGCCGGCGAGTGTTCGGTGCATCTCTAGGATGACGTAGACTAGACACAGAAAGGACACCGCAGTTTTGAGCGTGACAGTAAGACTTGTTTCCAATTGCCTGTCTTCTTTTGAGGTGCCTGCTTCGTATCTACACGATGAAGGATCCCCGGGGGCCTCCGAATCGGCCAAATTTCTGTCGTTCTACAGGCCCGGTGCGGGATATGGTGGCGTCTTGGGCGCCTTTCCCTTCCCACACGCCATCTTCTTCGTCGTCGTCCTCGGGAACGCCCCACCACCAAAACAAGCTGGCAACTACTCCGTACTGCTTTTCCCTTCTTGTCTCCTGATGCATCAAACTCTCTACTTCCTTCTCCGCTACTTCTACATTTCCCCGTGGCATGAAAGAGACTTCTGTCCCGTTTTCCTGCACCGTTTCTGCGCTTGGCTGTGCTACAACAACTGCTTCCGAAGCGGAGTCCTCCTCGGCGCCCCCTCCCAGGTTCTGGGTCGTATCGTCGCCTAGCTTCTCCGACTTTTCGTCCTCCTCTCTCCTGGCGGCATCCTCTTGGCCGCCTTCCTGTGGATGCTCCTCTCGGGCCTGCTCTGCCAGCCTCGTTCGCAGTTGACTCAAAGGAAGCAAGGCGCCGTTCGCTTCCTTGTCCTCGCCACCTCCTTTGAAGAAGCTACTTCCCCTCGCGAAGGCCTCTCCCAGCAGGGGCGTCTCGTTCTCAGTCTCGTCCTCGGACAGGCCCGGGGACGGCATGGACTCGTGCTTTACCAAGACGAAGTCCGTTCTCGTGCTCTCCTCCTTCTCCATCGCCATCTTCCGCAGCGCATCTCGCAGCGCCTCATTCAGCGCTTTCTGCTCTTCGAGCTGCCTGCTCAGCTTCTCTGTGCTCGGCGCCTCGGCCAGCTTCGACCGGAGATCCTGGATCTCTTTCCGGAACAGGTCTCGCGCACGTTCCAGTCTCTCCGACTTTGCTTCCGCCTTTCGGGTGACACGGACACAGCATCAATCAAAAGAAGCAAGAGACACGCGAAAGCCGACCTGAATTGCCATTGCAGCGAGTTCGTCGGGGTGTCCATGCCTACCTTGCTCGCCCTCTGCTCCACCTCCTCCACCGCTTGCTCTATGGCCGAAGTGGAAGTCCATCCTCCGCCCTGAACGACGCGCGGGCAGCACTGCGGTCAGAGGCCCAAGCAGGACACAGCGGCCGCTCCTCCCCATCCGCCTGCCCGCAGCCCTTCCATCCCACCCCGCTCCCGTCTCTGCAGCTCTCGAGGCCAGCACAGCAGCCGAACCGCGGGAGGTCCTGGCACCGTCCACTCCAAAGTTGCAGCCCTCTCCGCCCGGGAGCAGAACGGAAATCGCGGCCTTTCGCACTTCTTCTCCCCTCCCCATCCGTCCCCATCATCCGCAGCCGCTTGGCGAGAAGCCCCGATCAGCTGTACCATACCTCTCCAGCTCCGCCTGCGGGAGGCCCCAGCGCTTCCAGCCTCCGCACGGCGGCCTCGATTTTGGCCGCACAGCGGTGGAGGAGGGCTCTGGTCGCGACGTTTCGCTCGGACGCCGGCTCCACGCGCCCCGCCGCGACGTTGGCCAGTTGGAGCGCTTGCGAGAGCGACGCCGTCGCCTCGCGCCACGCGTCCATGGGCGGGCGCAGCGCTGGCGAGCGCCGCTCTTCCTCCGCGACGTGGGCGGCGTCAGCTGACCAGCTGGCAGCGGAGGACAGACGGATTCGAGGACGGGCGGATGTTGGGATACTGAGACATGGGCGTCGGTTGACTGTCGTCGGCTTTTGGCCGTGTGACAGTCGCGGTTGCAAGCTCTGCTCGTGGGCACTGTTTATGTGAGAGAAGGGGTCTCTGGAAAAAAAAAGTATCGATGGCGGCGTGGGACCTTCCTCTCCACATGCACCATGCGAGCGACACGGTTCACAGGTTGATGAAAGGATGTTGACTGCGTTGCGGGCGGCTCTCACATCATGAACGAGCAAGGCCACCACGTCACCACAGTCCTGTGTATCGATGCGCCGAGGAGGGAAAGTCGCGTTGCCCCCCCCGTTCCCGTCAGATTCCTTCGCTTCGCGGCGAAGGTCTGGAGCGGAACCAACGACCTTCCGCGCCCTCCTCTTGGCGCATCAGGAAGAAGCTGATCAACTGCACAGACCGACGCTTTCGTCAGCGCCATCCACAAGCATCTGTGCCTTCATACGAACTTACCCTCATGAAATCCAGATGGCCATACGGCTTCTCCAGCACTCCATCGAAGCCGGCCGACCTGTACACGCTTTCATCCTGCGTGATCAGGGCGGTTCCGGCGATGATGACGCCTGCGTAGCCAGCTCGGCGCAAGTTCTAGATCCATGGCGAGCACATCATTGGCTTGAGCTCATGCATCTCCCCGAGCAAAGACTGCAGTACCTTGCACACGTCAAAGCCATTCTCCGTCCCGAGCATCACGTCCACGAGAAGAATGTCGTACTCTTGTCCGTGGATTCGGCGGCTCTCCACACCGTCAAGCTGAAGGTCCAATGAGAGGCACTGATAAGGTCAATATGCATCTCTCTTTCTGAAGTTGAGACGCACCATTCTCTGCACAAAGCGGTCGTCCATGACGTGCAAGGAAGCTCCGCACTGCTTTATGGAGTATATCGCAAGCGGCCGCACGGCAGCATCGTCGTCGATCACCAGGAACTCCAGCTTACGCCTCTTTCCCACGTTCTGCCGAATCGGTAGCGCTCGTTAGCATGCGTGAGAGCCTCAAGTCGCGGGCGCGGATGAAGCCTCCGGTGGTGGCGCGCGTTCCCCTGTCTTGGTGCTTACCACCGCTTCGACGTACTCCTCGGCCAGCTTCAAATTCATGTCTCTAGCCGCTCGACGAGGGCGCTCCAAAGGCTTGCGAAGATGCGAGTGAGATCTGTCCTCGAAGCCCTCTTTGAATTGGGACGTCTTGCTTGGGTCGAGGGGAAGGAAGAAGCTGAACCTGACGCCCGTGCAGACGTACTCCCTGATGGTTTCATCCCAGCGATGCATCTCCGAGCGGGCGGTGACACCGTGCATCTCCCGAGCCACCACCTCCGCGACGTATACGCTCAAGGGATAGTCGGCAGCCTCGGCATGATCTCCGTCAAAGGCGCTGGGGATGTTCACCAACGCCACCGTGCCAGCCTTGAGGAAGTCGGCTGCATCGACCCCGCCAAAGCCATCGCTGTTGTCTTCCACGAAGAATTCCGCCACCAGGCCTTCGTCCACGAGATTCGTTTGGGGCAGAAACCGCTGGTGAGACCGGACCTTCCGCATCCTGCAGGCTCGATGTGCTGTGCGGAAGGGCTTACCCGAGTCCAGAATGCTGCGTCCGCATTCCATGTTGCCACGGTGATCACAGTCTCGAGACGTGCCGTCGTTCAGGAGGTGATCATTGGAATATGACGGTCGCGGCATCGGCCCCTTTCGCACCCGCAGCACCAGGCGGATCTTCGGAATGTCCTGGGCGTCGCACGCCCGCCGCCGAAAGCAGGCTCTGGTGTGCTTGAGCGACGTGTAGACGCCGTTGTCGATGATCTGAAAGAGCCGACGCGAGTCGGTCCATGCCACCACGTCGTCCTGAACGTCGATTTCGAATCGCACATCCTGCGACATGTTCTCGTTCATAAGCGCGACCTCGCGGAGGACGTCGGAGAGGCGAGTTGACTCCGGGACGAACTGGAGCCTCAGGTTTGCCACGATTCGCTCGAAGTCCAGAATGTCCGTGGTCACCGTACCCAGCTGCCTTGCACCGGAGACCATGCCCATCCAAACCCGGTCCAGCGACGCCTTGCGTGCCTCAGAAAGATTCGGCAGGTCATTTACGCTCAGCGGATCCGCGTCGGTGATGGCGAAGAATCTCGCGCCACCGATGATCGCCTGCGCATCCGGCGGTTACAACGAATTTGTCAGCCTCGCGGCCCTTTCCACTTGAGCGACACGCGCAGAACCTTCACTCTGGTAGCCCACCTGCAGAGGATTGCGGAGGGAGCAGCAGAGGAACTTGGCTCCCTTCTCGATTCGCCGCTTCAAGTCCCGCGCGTTCTCGGCGTGCGCTTTGCTCTCTATCGCGATGAGGAACTGATTGCGGCGCAGGATTTCGTGGAAGTGGTAGAAGAGAATGAGGAGGACCGCCGGCGTCATGCACATCACCGACGCCATCGTGCGCTGATAGTGCGGCTTGGGCAGATTGAAGGTGCTGAGGTCCGCCTAATGCACGGTGCCATAGAAGGTGAGCGTCGTGATCCACTTGGAGGCGCTCCCGTAGGATCGCTGCTTACCTCCCAAAGTTGGTAGAGCCACAAGGCCGCGCCGGCGAGGAAGTAGATGGACATCATGTCCGCGGGAGAGACGATGAAGAACCACGCGATACCGGAGACGATGGTAATCAGGGTCACCCTTGCCACGGGAAGGATGCTGATCTGCAGGCCAAGGCAGTTGACGGGGATGCTCTTCCCCGAGTGCTCCGAGCTCAGCGGCGATAGATCAGACGTGCATTCGTCGACGTAGTGATGGGCCATGGCCGCGCGCACGGTGAGCATGAGGACAGTAATCGCCCCCGACGTCAGCAAACGGCGCCGTGTCGCGAGTCGCAACTGCCCAGCTGTCACCAACGGCGCCCTCATTTGCCTGTCCACACGCAGATCATGCAGCCACTTCAGCCACGCCCCTGGCATGATCGCGTAGCACGCCACCCACAGCACTGGATAGTCCGAAAACCTCGCGGTCTCCTCGGAGAGGCCTTCTTCTCCGATGGTGCTATACAAGATGACAATCAATACACTCAATGCAATGCAAAGGTACAGAAACCACATGGACATGTTCCGCCGTGCAATGTAGGTCATCGCCTGAATATCCCGCGCAGGCGTCGAAACGATGGGAAGTCGGACAGCATTAGACAACTGTCGGCAGACAATGCTGCACGCCGTGCCGGCATGAGCTTGGTTCCTCTCTCGTCTCATCTTACCCAGTACGCCGTTTCGAATTCCCAATTGAAACGCACGAAGAGGCAGCGCCGTCTGAAGGGATGCTCCACTTCGGAGTGGACGAGGATTCGGTATACGTGGTCCTCCATGTCGTCCATGGAAACGAGCTCTTCCCCTTCACCCGCCTCCGCAGCGTCCGCCGCGTCTACGTCCTTCCCTTCCTCGATGTCCTGCAACGTCAAGTCGAAGCCAACGTTACTCACTCTGATGGTCAGCCGACGCCTTAGGCAGCGTTCCACGAGTACCGTCTCGGAGGAAAGGGACATCCCGTCCAACCACCTTCGGTGCCCCGCTGCAGGAATGGACTTTGTCGATGCCGTCAAGGAGTCGGACCCCCACAACGAGAGCGTCTGGGTATCTGTGCACGTAGACTTGTACGGCGCGATGAGCGTGTCCGGCCCCGCTTTGGAAGGTCGACAGGGATCGCTGGCGCGCTGCTCATTCTGCTCATTCTGCTCATTCTGCTTGGACTCCTGGACAGCCGCGGTGCTGTTGGAAGGACAGTAAAGAGTCGCTTGAGAGTGGTCCAGGGGCAGCCGGATCTCAAAGCGTGCTCCCGACGAGCCTTTAGAGCGAGCTTCCTGTCGCCCGTCGACGTTCGTGAGCTTCAGGGTGCCCCCAAGAGCCCGAACGATCAAGGCAGAAGACCGCATGCCCAAGCCCGAGGATGGCAAGCTCCGGCTGACGTTGCCGAGGGCCTCGTGGAAGTCCTGGCAAAGAAGTTCCTCTGTGGTAAGGGTCTTGGCCACCCCCGGGCCGTTGTCTTCCACCGCGATGACCGCACAGGTTTCTGGACCAGAGAACCCACGAATTAGGTCTGCGCTTGCTCGTCGTTTCATGCTTGCGCGTGGAGACGTGATCACTACCTGGTCTCCGACGGAGGGGGCTTTCCATCCGTGTGCCTTTGTGAGAAACTCTTCCGCTCCCCCCATCCCCGTCGGGGTCGAAGCGCAGGCTAAGCGTCACTTTCCCGTCGGCGTTGCCCATGGACCTCTTGGCAGAGTACTTGATGGCATTCATGACACCGTTGATCACAACCTGCCGGAGGCGCAGTGGATCCGTCTCCATCACCAGATCATCGTTGATCTCCACCAAAAGCCGCACATCGTCCAGGGTGCTTTGAAACATCGCGACCACGTCGAAGAGGATGTTGGCGATCCGCACCTGCACCCTACACAGCGGTATGTGCCCGTTTGCGATTCGCTCGAAGCACAGTACGTCGGTCACGAGGGCCATCAGCTGCTCGCTTCCAAAGCGAACGCTGGTCCACACGTCTCTCAAGAGCGCCCGATCCTCGTCGGGGACGTCAACGACTTTGCCATCACTCGCACTCCCTCGAAGGAACATGAAAGCCTTCATGCCCCCCATGATGGCCTAAACCAGGGAAACGAGGTCAGCGCCGCTCGGGCAGGTCATTGGCGTCCCGCGCGTGGACTGGAAAGGAACGAGCCACATCGAGGCACATCGAGCCACGTCGAGGCACATCAGAGCACATCGAGACACGCGCGGACCTGTAGTGGATTCCGGAGCTCGTGGCAAAGATACCGGGCTGTCATCTGGAGGCGATCCTTCTCCGCCAGCGCGTTCTCGGCGACGCGTTGGCACTCCAGCATTTGCAAGACCTGCTTCCTCTCCAGCCTCTCGTAGATGTAGTAGAAGGCCAAGAAGGCAACGGCTCCGCCGACGTTGTTTAGACAGCATACCATGCGCATCCAGTTCTCAAACTCGAAGTCGAACTCTCTCTGCGGGAGAACACATTGTTAGTGGCTTGGTGGCCGCCGTCAAGCTACTCCGAAGGGCAGACCGTCTCCCACCCAGTTTCGACAAGCTCGCCGTATGCGTGCATTCTTCCGAACACTCACGGGCGGCTCGGAGAGTCACTCACCGTTGCGTATATGTAGATGTAGGCCGAGATTAGAAAGGCCTGCATCAAGACGACCTCCAGCACGCGCATGTTGAGCGCGAAGGCCACAGCGCAGTAGATGGCCACGTCGTGGACCCCTTCGCTCACCGGCAGGATCTCAAACTCCTGCGAGAGGCACCGGTTCGGTCGATATGGATCTGTCGCGCCTGGCCGAGGCTGGCCGCCACACTCTTCGTGGTAGAAGCGGAGCGTGCCGTACAGAAAGCCCAGGGAACGCGTGAACAGAAGTATCCTGGTGAGCCAATTCAGGCGCCAGGAGAGCTGGAGCGCCCTCTCCTTCGACGGCAGCAGCCGCCGTAGCTGCGATGCCCATGCGCAGTCCGCGACGATACGCAGGGCGGCAAGCACAGCAAAGCCCACGATCCCCGCGGTGCCATGTCTACCCTCCACTTCGCCGATGTATTGGCGCAGCATCAAGGTTCGCAACACGGGCAGCGCACAGAGCTCGTAGCACATGAAGAACGCCGCTGCGATGCTCAGCCAGGGCCCAAAAGATCGGCGGACCACATACTGGCTCGCCTGCGGGAACGGCGCACTGCGGTCATCCGAGCACGTGGCCTTCTTCTTCTACCTCGATCGCGAAGACGCGTCGCTACCGCGCACCTGGAAAGCGGATTCCAGCTCGGGTCGGAAGAGGGGGATCCACGGCCGGATTTGCCACTGGTGGTCCAGCTGGCGCGCATCGCTGAACACTTCCGACAGGTAGGCTGTCGTGCGATTGAGCGGCCGAACGTGAAGCTGGCGACAGCACGGCATTGATAAGATAATCAAAGATGATCTCGATGCTTCTCTCCCGGCGGTGCCGCTGCCACGCGCTCGGCGAAGGATACGGACGCACGGCGCAGTACCTGTCTTCGGCCACCCGACCCTGATTTCGAAGTTTCCCCCGGTGCTTCCTGGTCGTCGCGCGGCGCGACAGGGGCCCCATGATGCCCCGTGGGCCTCATGGCAGTTTTCTCGGCGCTCCAGTGGGGACGGCGCGCGAAGAGAGCGGTGGCATGGCGCACACAACGTCCGTGTCCGCCGCGTGACTGCCGCCTGCAGCGGAGTTCAAAATTGCCAAGACGCAACTCCACTAGCTCCACTAGACATAGTCCCTCTGCGGGATCGACAGATTTCAGATTCCCGCGGCGCCGTGCGCCGGCTGTGCTTCGCCCGCATAACGCCGTGCACTTTCCAAACTACGCGGCCCTTGTCGGGAAACTTCCCCGGAACCTCCAGAAACGAGGCGCGTACGATGGGGGAGAACTCTGTCACGTTCCATCCACTTTAAACTCATTGGTGCTCCGGTGACGTGGACTTGACGCCTGGGCCCTAGACGGTCAATATATCAGGCAAATTTTCAGTCCAATTCACCCGTTTCCCGGAAACAAGCAACCCCGCGCGCGTAAACAAGCGCCCATCAAGAAGGCCTTCGGTGAAAATTTTGAGAAGTCGGGCAAAGCAATGTCAATACCCAATCGCTTGGGTCCGGGGAAAAGAGTAGCAAGCGCCGGGCTTGGGAACTGCCCGGGATTTCCTTTTTTTTTCGCTAGTCCCTCCCTTCCCCGGGGACCTGGCAGCTCACCACACAATCGGTCCACCCGAACACGTGAAGCTGCCAGCCCAGGTTCCGCAGACCGGAGAAAACCAGGATTTCAGATTTGCTTCGAAGCAACCCTTGCCATGGGCAGCCTGGGCTGAGGCGTCCCCGTCTCATGCAGCCATACAGCAGCACCAAGCTCGACTCCAAATACCCCTTGCCATGGGCAGCCTATCCAGCCGCTGACGAGATGCTTAGGAGGGCGACTCCTGCATGTCTCCAGAGCTGTTGAGCATGTTCGGGCCAGCTTGCCACCTACGTGACCTTGACAACCAGGCCGCGGCACAAGCCACCATAAAGCCTTTCTGTGCCTCCACGGTGAAGCAAAGGGACTCGACGAGGCTCCAGATGCCCTGTACGTCAAGGAGCAGTGGAGCAGTCCAGGTTCTTCACGCAGCCCCTCTGGTGCCGCAGGACTATCCGTGCCAGCTGTAGCTGAAGGCGTGCCTGCCGCAGCGGTTGCGGTGGCGCGAGAAGGAGACGGCATCGATTCTGGTCTCTAGACATCGCCGCGACTGCAGCAGCAGCGGCAGGAGCAAGAGAGCGCTAGACGAATCACCGAGGGGACTTGGCTTCTTCGGCATCGGCATCCCAGCTTCTTCTACGTACTCTTGGCGGGGATCTTCAGCTGGGTCTACTTGCCATTGCTTTCCACCGCCTTGGCGCACTCTCCGCTTTCGCTGCCTGCGCCTTAGCATCATGACTTGCACTGGGCGCCGTAGACTGCGGAGAGAGCGCTGTAGAAGGCCATTCCTGCAACCGACATAAAGCGTGAGCCAAAGATGCGCGCAGAAGCACGTGTGGCCATCGTTGACGCAGAAACCCGTACGGGAAACATTCTGTATGTGTTACACCCTCGGACAATGGACACGAGGTGCACACGTAGCAGACAGCTTTTGAGACGCACTATTCGAAGTTCTTCCCTTTCACAGCACCGTTCCCTTTATGCGTTTCCCAACGGCGTGAGTACTCCTCGCCCTAGCTTGGCACAAAGCTCTTGCATCCTCCCATCAATGGAGCCTGGCACTTGCGTAGTAACAAAGAGGCGCTCCTTGACGCAGATGACTACAATGACGGGCGGGCAGCTCTTGCATACTTGGCACCAGTCCCAGGCGAAGTCTACAACATCAGAGCGCATCTTTCCCGGGTTGTGCCGCCCGTAGTTGTTCCAGAAGACGCAGTCGCAGATTAGGATTGCCCCCCCTCCGGGTGGCGGAGGGCCCGAAGGCGTCGCAAGATACGCGTGCCGTCCTTCTGCAGTCCTCACCGCCGCTATGGATGGCGCTAGCGCTAAGCCAACGCCTATCGGAGAAGAAGAGGTAACTGTGGCCGCAACCCTCAAGCCAAGCGCCTGCTGGATGTTGCCTACAATGCCTGTGACATCCCGAAAGGACACACGGCGGTCGATGGCGTTATATCGTCGCAGGACGCGAGAGGCAAGAGAGTTCTTCTCAAACAGAACGACGAAAGGATGCGGCGCCCACTGTCCCTTGGCGAAGGATGTGGAGCCAGAGAGGCAGACGGCAAAAAGGCCGTACACAAGGAGGCCGAACAAGCGCAGCAGATTGCTACACAAGTTCAGCGCGTTCCTCAAGCCGAAGGGCTTTGGGTTGCTTGCAATGAATGGAAAAGGCGTCAAGTCCTCTGCAGCGCTGCCCTCGAGGTATTCCACGACGTTGAAGACCGCATGGATCCCTGCCACGCCGTCTGTGGCAACGAGCGCGATGCGAACGTTTGCGATGCAGCGGCAGACGCCCGAGCCGGAGGGCGGGTAGACCATCTCGATCACCACAGGGTAGATGTCGAGCTCCTTGGCTGGCGGCATGGCGTGCACGGCCTCGAAGGTGAAGTCCCCGAGCGTCGGCACTTCCTTTCGCAGGACAAGGATGCCTTCGTGGGGAATGCGGCCACTCGAGTTTGCGGCAGCCGCCTTGCCCGCCGCGAGGTGCTCCTCTGCGCTCCTGCGCAGAGCGTCAGGGACAGCGGTCATGTCGAACTCGACGGTGTTCACGAGCATTTGGTCCCGTCGGTAGCCATTATAGCTCGGTGGAGCAGAGCCCGTCATGCTGCCGCGGATGCGTCTCGACGAAGCGAAGCTTTTTCTTGACTGCGCTGCAAGAGGGAATGTTTTGGGGGCGTCAAGGCACGTGAGTGCGCTGTGAACTGATGATGCACCAGAAGCTTCTCCCTGAAGCACCTCTGGGAACCGCTCACCGCAGCAACCTCTCCAGCGTTTGGAGTGCTCAGGCTACGGAAATGATGTTGGAAGCAATTCCAAGACACGAAGAGGGTTGGCCTTGGGCGCCAAGAAACGCCCGATCTGGCGGTTTAGGCGGTGTTGGGCGTTAAGATCCGTCTGATGTTTCAGGTGGGCTTCATGGAGCCGTTCTTCTACAGAGCAAACTGTTCCATAGCTGAATAAGAGCTGTTACACTGTGAACTACAGTACAGTACAGTAGATGTCCCTATTTAAGGCACTCAAATTAAGGCAGAACACGAATTAAGGCAGCCGATTCCGACCTGTCACAAAAAAACTCGCCTTCTCGCGCTCTTTGCGGACCCCAGACGCTCCCCTTTGCCCCCATGAGACCTGCAGTGCTTCTGGATCGCTGGCGCACTGCCAGGTGCTCCATCTGTCACTCGAGGATGCGCGGGGAAAGGCGAGGCGAAGCGGGAGACTCTCGGCAGTCTTTTGCGCACGGGACACCACAGCGCGGTGCGCAAGAGTGGGAGGCGACCAAGGTAAGCTGCTGTCATCATGCTACCATTCACACGGACCTAGCGCTAAGCCTACTGCTCCTCTGCCAGCCCGTCTACGGCGACATCGGACCGCGACTTTCTGCCGCAGCCGCCGCCTCCGGGTGACGAAGACGGCAGCTGAAGAGAAAGGTCTTTAGCGACGCCGGTGGCCCAACTACAGAGCAAATGCGCTTTGTCGTATTGGTGAGTGGGCTGAGGCGTCCCCGTCTCATGCAGCCCTACGGCAGCACCAAGCTCGACTCCAAATACCCCTTGCCAGGGGCAGCCTACCCAGCCGCTGACGAGATGCTTAGGAGGGCGACTCCTGCATGTCTCCAGAGCTGTTGAGCATGTTCGGGCCAGCTTGCCACCTACGTGACCTTGACAACCAGGCCGCGGCACAAGCCACCATGAAGCCTTTCTGTGCCTCCACGGTGAAGCAAAGGGACTCAACGAGGCTCCAGATGCCCTGTACGTCAGGGAGCAGTGGAGCAGTCCAGGTTCTTCACGCAGCCACTCTGGTGCCGCAGGACTATCCGTGTCAGCTGTAGCTGAAGGCGTGCCTGCCGCAGCGGTTGAGGGGGCGCGAGAAGGAGACGGCATCGACACTGGTCTCTAGACATCGCCGCGACTGCAGCAGCAGCGGCAGGAGCAAGAGAGTGCTAGACGAATCACCGAGGGGACATGGCTTCTTCGACATCGGCCTCCCAGCTCGGCCGTGGATTGCTGACGCGATACGCCTTCTCTTTCGACATTCGAAGTTGGATCGGCGGCGCACCGCCGTGCTTGTCAGCATAGGACCTCGCCCACGACTCTACGGCTTTGCCCATGGCGTAGAAGGCTGAGTCAGCAAGGTCTCTCGTGAGGCAGACCTATGATGGAAAGCAAGGGTTGACGGGTTAGTTCGACAGACAAGAGTGCCTTGGCAGACCCCAGCGTTGGCCGTCGCTAGCCTCGGCCGCGTCTTGTGAATTGCGCCCTCGTAGCTACCTTATGATCGCTCCGAAAGCGGACCGCATAATTTCTGGTTTTCTGCAGAGTGGCCGGCATGACGAATTCATCCTCCATAAGCGAAAAGCTCTCGAGAGCATCTCCTATCCGTGTTGCTGTGTCCGGAGAGCCTGGAATGCTGCAAGCCTTTATCGTCTCCAGGAGGTGGTCCTCCAATCCGGGGCCAAGATGAAAGCTGCCGTTTAGCAGAAGCTGTAGCTCTTGTGTGTAAGAATGCATAAGACTCCGCGACGGGGCATTTCCATAGCGGGTAACGTCAACACCAGGTAGCGAGAACACGTGAAGCCGCGGACTGCTGGCATGGAATGCCTTCCCCCGTCCTCTTGCTCCCTTCCAACGAAAACGCAGCACCAAGAACAGCAGTAGCAGCAGCAGCGGTAGCAGCGAGAAAGACAGTGAGATGTTGTAGGTCTCAAGATGTGTACTTCAGCTGTTCAGTGAAGCAAAGGCGCGTACCTGCGGAACGTACCCGGCATCCCTTCGCAGCGTCTCTGTCTCCGCGTCCCAGGGAATCACTCGGCGCAGAACGAGGCCCGCATCCGATCCACAGATCGAGACCTGCCAGGAGCGGGTCCACGCCAGCTCACTCTCGGCATCTGCTCCTCCTACGCCAGGCTCATGTTCATAGCCGGTGCCTCCTTGCCCGGCGACCAGCAAGATCTCCACGGCTCCTTCGGGCCTCATCACCGACCTACAGCAAATCAAAGCAAAGCAAACCCATCGCTGAGCGTTGGCAACATCTCTTGGTTGTCGTTCAGATCTACGGCCCGACCTGCAGCTCTTGAGGAAGGCTGTGAGGAGCTCTCGATTCTTCTTGACGTTCATCTTGCTGGGGACGTGGGGAAAGTTCCATCGCACGCAGTCGAAGGGCGCCAAGTCTCGAATAGCTTCATGATCCCCGAGCCTGGTGGCATCCACGTGAAATGCCAAGCTACCGCCGGCTTGTCGGACTTGCTGGAGGTGCCGAGTCACCCTCTGCGCGTCGTAGAGCCTCGGCAGCTGCTCCTCGCCGTCCAAGGTCGTCGCCAGCATCACGGATTTTTGCTGCAGAGGCAAGTTTCTCCGCTCAATTGACCAGCCAGAGCCATTCCCATTGCAAAATGCAACAAAAGCACCTGTCGCAGCTCCGCAGTCGCCGCCTTGGCCACTGCCGCGGCGTAGCTGAAGTCTCCTTCCCCAACCAGCAGGGTGGAAGCGCCACGCAGAGGCGTCCAGACGCTGCCCATAGCCCCGCGACGCCATAGCAGAGCCTCTCCAGCAAGAAAAAGCATCAGCGATGCCCTTCGTGAGGCCATATGGCCGAAGATTCGACGTTCTTTAGACTCGGAAACGGCGCTGAACCCAAAAAGGAGACTTTTTGGCGGAGTTCTTGACGGCGATTACCAGTATAATGACGAATATGCGACCTCGGACCGTTTTCAAAACCATTCTCGAAGCTTTGTGGCCAATCAAAGCATTCTAAGTTCAGCAGTCTGGTCCTTACTTATGTTTGTTATATTTCATTAAAAAACTTCACATTTGGATTCGCATTTTCCAAGTTGTAGTTCCGCGTTTGGGCCTCAAAAAGCCATAAAATTCCGCCAGAAACGCCGCTTTTGGCAGCCATGGCGCCTTGCAGAGCCATGCTACAGCATTTTATGCTGGTGGTCTCCGTGGCGGCGTTGAGGAGCCCTTTGCCGCAACTGGACCATGCGGAGATCGCCAGGTACTCCCGACACCTCATCCTGGGGGACGTGGGCATGGAGGGGCAGCGGCGCCTCAAGGGCGCTCGGGTGGCCTGCGTGGGCGCGGGAGGCCTGGGGTCTCCTGCCTTGCTGTACTTGGCGGCAGCGGGCGTGGGGACGCTGGGAATCATCGATGGAGATGTGGTGGAGGCCAGCAACCTGCAGCGGCAGGTGATCCATGGCAGCTCCAGCGTCCGCCAGAGCAAGAGCTCCTCGGCCGCGGCTCGGGTGCGGGATCTCAATCCGTTCTGCCAAGTGGTGGAGCATCGCGAGATGCTGACGTCGGCAAATGCGCTGGGAATCTTCGAGAACTACGACATCATCGTCGACGGATCCGACAACTTCCCCACGAGATACCTCGTGGACGACGCCGCGTGCATCCTGCAGAAGCCCGTGTGCTACGCGGCCATCTTGGGCTTCGAGGGACAGGCATCCGTCTTCCACTACCAAGGGGGGCCGGGCTACCGCGACTTCCTGCCGCAGCCGCCGCCTCCGGGAGACGTACCTTCCTGCGCGGAAGGGGGCGTGCTGGGCGTGCTGCCGGGCACGATGGGCTGCATCCAGGCCACGGAATGCATCAAGATCATCCTCGGCAAGGGCGAGAGTCTCAGTGGACGGATTCTCATCTACGATGCCATGGCGATGCGCTTCCGGGAGGTTCCCCTCGCTCGGCGAGAGGACGTAGCGAGGCCGTCGCAGCTCATCGATTACGCCGGCTTCTGCAACGGGCCGACCAAAGCACCGGAGCAGCAGACGAGCGAGAGGCAGCCTAGCACACGATTGTCCGCGGAGGAGATCCTAGAGCGTCTCCACAACGGCTGGGATCCCTTCGTGCTGGATGTGCGCCTCGCCACCGAAGCAGACATCTGCCATCTGCCTTTTACGGATGCTCGCGTCCCGCACCGGAAGATCGGCCATGCCGTGCCAATCATCTCGAAGCAAGAGAGGGACGTCCTTGTGTATTGTAAGAGCGGCATAAGGTGCGTAGGTGTGCGGACGGTGCGAACCGTGCGGGCTGCGCGGCGTGGGTGTTCACAGAGTCCGAAAGCACCGACTGACTCACGCCGCTTCGTCGTCTGCTGCTTTCTTCCTACTCTGAAGGTCGCGAAAAGCGTGTAGTGAACTTGCAGAGAGATATGGAATCGACAGCTCCAGGCTCTTTGAGCTGGATGGCGGCATCACAGCGTGGGCGAGGGAAGTAGATCCCTCCATCCCGACGTACTAGACAGCGGCATGGTTCCGAAGCCGACGCAGGCGGCCGCATCAGCGCAAGCACAAGCGCAAGTGCTCACGAATGTAGATTACTTGATTCTGAGCGTGGCCTGCCTACTGAGCGACGCGCTGCGAGAGGAGACGATCCACTCGTATCCTCACCGGACTGTGCAGCCTATGCGTCCTCGGGCGTCGTGTTGTGCGGGATTCGCCTGACATTTGGGTACTCAAGCTTCGGGGGGACAACCACTTTGACGCGCCAGAAGCGCTTCCTACGCCCCCTCGAATTACAGGCCGCCGCTCTTGCCTGCGATCTGCATGCTTCTGCCGTCTGTTCCTGAAGTAGCGCCCGCACTTCCTGCGCGGCCGCCATCTCCTCCGGGTGCAGAATGTGCGAGCTAAACGCGTGGACCCTCGAGAAAGCCGTCAACGTGCTTTCCTCGGGCAGCCCCTCCTTGAGCAGTATCGTGGCGAGGGTCTCGGTCCGCTTCCACCGGCCTCCCTCGACCGCGGCGATGACACACGGATGCGCCATCACCTTCCCGAGAAACTCGTGCGCGGCGACGAAGCGCTGCACCTGAGAGAGAAAGTCTATGTCGCTGACAGTCGAATTCGACAAAAGCGCTGCCAGCTCTCGCATCTCATTTCCTTTCGGACCAGATAGTCCAAACTTGTTGGTCGCCTGGCCCACTCCTTCCTTCTTCGATTGCTGCTCCTTCCCTGCTGGAGTCTGCGCGGGGGACGAGCCCGTCGGCTCCCCTGCCGCTCCGCGTTCCGTTGCTGCGCCTGCCTTCTCAGGCACGGCCTGCTCGTCGCACTCGAAGCCCCACAACGGTTGCGACATGCGCAGGGCGTGGTGGAGGAGGGCCGCTGGGTCCTCGGTGTTGAACTCTTGGCTCCCTTCATCATCCGCAACACACAGGCCGCAGCAGAACTCGAACTCGCGGGTGCCGAGATTGTAGCTCTTCTCCAGCATGTCAACGACGTCCGTGTCGCCACAGAAGCTCTGCTGGTACGCCTTCTCCCAATCGCCCTCGCTTTGGGCCTCCTGAAGCGCTTCGTATCGCTCGTAGTGCTCGCGATCGGGCCTGCTAATGTCCGAGGAGTCATCGAGCTCGTCGTCGAGGGACTCGTCGGCCATCTCCCCACAACTGCAGCAATTCAGGAGCTTTTTCAGCTCAAACCTTATCAGGGAGCAGCAGAGCTCTGTGATTCGCCGAAGGATGAAGGTCCTCCGCAGGGCCGACTTCGTCGATTGCAAGTGCAGGTCCAGGGCTCCCTCGGCGCTCCTCGGCGCATCGATCTGCCGCACCACCGCCGACAGCGTCGTGGCATACAGCTTCGCCGCGGACGCCTCCGCTGAGACCACCAGTGTTGCGGGCTCCGACAGATCAGGAAAGAGACCCGCGGGCCGCCGGAGCGCCTTCATGCCCTCAATGAGCGAGCAGAGCTGCTCTTTCGTCCTTGCCCGGGCCGCAGCGCCCTTGCGGGAAGTAAACGACACAGCCTCTGCCGTCCGCTTGACCTGAAGGAGATGGCCAAGGAGTTTCATCGTAGGTAGTTCGCTCTGCTCTTTGTGCAGGGCCGGCGTGGCGAGGTTCGACGCATCGAAGGTCGCAAAGCGGACGCGCCGCTTGGAGCCCGTGGGCGCTGATCGCCGCCGTCGCAGCGAGGGGCTGATGAGGCTTTCGTTCTCTGGAATCTTGTCATTGTTCAGAACCTCATCTTCCAGGTATTCCTCGCTGAGGGTCCCACATGGATTGGGCGACGCGAACAGGTCTGCGTTGCCCGGCGCTCCAATCCTGCGCTTGTTTTCCTCCTTGTGCGCCTCAAAGATCAGCGTCTCCATCTTGACAATCGCCCGAAGGAAGGCCTGAATGCTGCCGTCCAGCTGCGGTGCGCGCTCACACGCGCGGTGGAACATCTTGGCACAAGTGCCCGGCAGCTTTTGCAGCTCCATTTGAAACTGCGACGGTTCCGCAGGGCCTTCGCCTTGGCTTCCGTTTGCGTCTTGCTGTCGGTCGTCGCCCTGGGAGTCGCTCGTGTCGTCCGTTCCCTCTCCTTCCCTTTCTCTCTCCGATGAGGAGCAAGACTCCGCTTCAGAGCTCTCTTGCGATGCAGGCGCGACAGAGGAGGTGGAATCGTCGATGTCGCCCCCGCCGTCGATGTCGCCGCCGCCATTGGCGCCAGAGCCTGGGACGCCACCATCGGCAGCGGCACTGCCGTCTCCGCTGCCCCTCCAACACGACGTTGCCCTGTCTGCATCCCAGTCCGCCGTTCCGGACGGGCTGGGACACGGATTCGGATGCGGATTGGCATGGGGATTGGGATGCGGATTGGGTTTCGCATTGGCTGCCGTCTCTTCGTCCATCTTCATGTCGTCTCCCTGGTCCGCCGCTGCTGGGGACACTTTCTCTGTTGGTTGCTCGATCTCGTTTGGCTTGTCCGTGGACGCCGTGCTCCCTCGCCATGCCTCATGAAGCGTCAGCTGCTGCACTCGGCCCCTCTTCTCCTGCCCGCCTTCCGTGGACGGCGGTCGCGGTCGCTTCTTCTTGGCGCCCGTGGCCTTCCGCGAGTCCCGGCGGGGCTCGACCGCAGGCGACCCGTCCTCATCCGTGGTGCTCTCCAGCTCCTGCGAGGTTTCCCCTTGACGCTCCTCCTCCTCTTCTTTCCTCTGGCGCTTCCGGAGCTCCCTTTGGCTCAGGCGCGCTGCGTCCGTCTTCGCTTGAGCCGTGACCGACGCCATGCTTCAGGTCTGCAATTCAAGAGAAAACTCTTCTGCACTCCAACTGCCACCGTTTGGTGCGCGCTCCTGCCCAGGGAGCCCGCTTCCCGTGCCAGGGCTTGCTTGCTGCGTGCTTTGCCGCGATTTGGGGCCGCGCGTGGAGGCTCGCTGCGGCGTGAAAAGACTCCCAACGGCGTGGCGTGCTATCGGAACGCTTCAAACGCACGCGATCTCAAGGTCCGACTGCAGCTTGGAAGCGCGTTAAAAAGCGTGTGCAAGCTCTGTCGTGTGGCAGCTCGGCAGCGAGCGCAAATTCCGGCGTGTCTGCCGCGTGAACCCGTCGGAGGAGCTGCGAGAAGAGCCGCGCTGGTGCAGGCGACGGGGGCGTCGATGTCCGCGCCACTAGCGCCGCCGCTTTTGCTTCCGAACTGCAGCAGCTTTGGCCACAGGTCACTGCTGCATCTAAATAGAGGGGCTGGTGGAAGTGGGGCGGCAGAGGCGGTGGGCTCCTCTGTGTGGCGCCAGAAGCACCGCGTGGTTGATTCGAATGAACAAATTTGACGAGATGCGCGGGTCCCGGGGTGCAACCTCAGCCATTCCTCATAGGTGACGGGTAGCCTTGATTTGGAGATCCCCCTTGCGGGATCTCCACCAGCTCAAAGTGAAATCTAGGATCAACGTTGGTTTCGCTTTCCCACGCTTCGCCAGGTTGCTGGCGCCGCGGGGGAAGTTGGGTTTCAAAACGGGTTTTCAAGCAGCGGTCGGCCTTGATGGCCGTGAATGATGGCCTGACAGGTGGGCGGACACGGCAGTTTTGAAAGCTTTGAAAGGTGACGTGGGTGCGGCACGTGCTGCTGTACGCAGCCCGAATGGGAAGTGCGTCTCTTGGAACCCTTGGGAACGCGGGAGACGACCCAATTGCGACCCAAAACATGAGTACCGGGGTGTTCTAGAGCTCTCCACGGCGGTCGCTATCCGGACGTCCCACAGCTCGGATCTGAGATTCAAGTTTGATCAAAAATTCATTGGCCAATATTGGTGGATCCACTTTGACTTCCCCGCCGCGCCGGCGCCGATTGGCCACAGTTTCAGGCCATCACCAATCCATGCCATCGCCAATTGCGTGTGAAATTGCACGACCCGCTCCCGCCGCGGCGATTGGCCCCGCCTCACTCTCGGATTGGCTTTCGCCCCTCCAAATCCCCTCTCTGGTTCGCGCAGCTGCAGCTCGCGTCCTGCTGCCCCATAAAGTAGACCGATTCGACTCGGTCGCGCTCTCGGCGCCGGCGGAGCCGGTGAACTTCCGCGGACGCGCGCGCCACATGGCGGCCAGCAACGCGCAGTACTCCAGTATGGAGTCCAAGGAGGCCGAGGGCACCGCGGCCGAGGCGGTGGAGGCCATGCAGCCGTCGTCCGAGGTGAGACGGACGGACGCCGCGGCGCATGGCGCATTTGGCGCCGAAGCTGAAGGAACTTGTCGCGCTGCCGCCCTCCACAGACCATGGACGCGCTCACCGAGGAGGACGCGGACGATTTCGACGAGCGAGAAATGCCGCAGAACGCCAGCGCCACCTTTGCCGCGCAGGCGGCGCTGCGATCCAAGACCCGATACGACTACAAGTGCGTCCCAAGCGTCTGCCGCCGAAGCGGACTACAGAACGTGGCGCGACGCGGCCCTCTGACCTGCTGCTGCTGCTGCTTCTTCTTCTTCTTCTTCTTCTTCTTCATTTTCTTCTTTCTTTTTGGGCCAATTTTTTTCACTGTGCAGTCGCAGAGAGTCTGGAGAGGCCAAGGCCGCGATGCTCGCCTACGACGAGCTGGTGCAGAAGGAGCGGGAGCGCTCCTCTTCCGAGACGTCTCTCATGCGGGATATCACGTCGGCGAAGCGCCTGACCAGGAGTCTGAGCCGGCGGATCCAGACCGACCCCAACGTGCGCATCGACCTGGATGAGACCACCAACCAGCTGCAGATCGTGGCCAGCAAGCCCATCGCCGTCGGCGCGCCCATCGCCTTCGACATGGACCAGGTGGACGATTTCGAGCTGCGGCACACGCACCGACCGGTCCGCGGCCGCAACCTGGACATGATCCGCGCGCGGCATGGAGACGCTCTGCAGCTGTCGGACATGATCAACACGGTGCGGACGATCAGCGAGCCGGTGGTCGTCGCCCGGCGAAACACCTCCACGACGTCGTTGAAATCGCAGCAGCACAAGAAGATCAACGCCTACCACCGCCCGCAGACGGTGCACGAGCGCCTGGGCAACAGCCTGCAAAACATCTTCCAGATGGACCCGACGGCCAAGGCGTCCATCTTGGCCGTGGCCATTGGCGCGCTGGCCATCTTCATCACCCTGCTCGCGTACGACGACGTCGCGCACACCATCGAGGACGAGCTGCACCACACCTTCATCCACTCCGCGGCGCTCAACGCGGAGGGCATCAACAGCGTCCAGACCAACGGCGAGCCCTTCTTCCTGGGCCTCACGGGAGCAGAAGACGTCAAGGTGGAGATCGTGGATTCCCGCCTGGCCTTTCAGGAGATCCACGAAGGCGAAAAGATCGACATCAAGTACACCATCGTCGAGCGCGAGGAAGGTGCGCAGGCCCTCGCCTTTGACGAGGGCTGGATGCAGTGCTTCGACAAGCGGAACCTCGAGCTGGAGGATGACGAAGAAGTGGAGACGGACCACACCTTCGACATCGACGACGCGCTGGCCGGGACCAACTGCACGTTCTCGTCCAGCCGGGAGCACGCCATGATGCTGGAGGCGGTGGGCACGAACGTGACCCAGTCCTTCGCGATCGGCTTTGTGGGCGAGGCCGTCGTGCTCAAGTTCCCCGACCTGGCCCGGAATCGCGTGCTGGTCGCGGCGATTCTCATGATCGTGGTGTACTCGGCCATCGTCTCCGAGGTGGTGCATCGCACGCTCGTGGCGCTGGTCGGGTCCTTCGTCGGCTTGCTGCTCCTCACGGTGCTGGGCGAGCCTCCCGACCTGCCCCTGGTGATCGCCTGGATGGATGGCGGCACCTTGGCGCTGCTCTTTGGAATGATGATCCTCGTGCACGAGCTCAGCCTGACGGGGCTCTTTCAGTGGTGCGCGGTCCGCGCGCTGGCCTTCAGCCACGGCAACATGCGCCGGCTCCTGATATGCCTCTGCGCGGTCACCGCGGTCCTCAGTGCCTTCCTGGACAACGTGACCACGATGCTGCTCATCGCGCCGGTGACCATCGAGCTCTGCCGCGTTCTTGAAGTGGACTGCGTCCCGTACTTAATTTGCGAAGCGCTCTTCTCGAACATTGGCGGCGCCGCGACCATGATCGGCGACCCCCCGAACATCATCATCGGAAACATGCTGTCTGGGGAGCCGGGCATCACCTTCGAGGGCTTCATCATCAACGTGGCGCCGGCGACGATCCTCGCGTCCCCGCCGACCATGGCGCTGCTGCTGTACTACTTCCGGAACGAGGTCAAGGGGCAGCGGGAGATCGACATCGAGCGCCTGAAGCTGGCGTATCCGATCAAGAACCCGCTCCTCCTCACAAAGGTTGGCATCATCATCGGCACGGTGATCCTGCTCTTCTTCCTGCATCCCGTGCATCACGTCGAGACCTCCTGGATTGCGCTCATCGGTGCCATCGGGGTCCTCATCGCCTGCTCGCCGCACGATCTGCACGACAGCCTCACCCATGTGGAGTGGGATACGTTGATATTCTTCGCCGCGCTCTTCGTCCTCATCGAGTCCGTGAACGCCCTGGGCCTGATCGAATTCATCGGATCCATCGTGACCACCATCATCGCCTCCGCCGAGGACGACGCGCGCCTGGCCGTCGCCATCACCGCGATCCTGTGGATCTCCGCGCTGACCAGCGGCGTGCTGGACAACATTCCCTTCACGGCCACCATGATTCCCGTGATCCAGATCCTCGCGGACGATGAGGATCTGAACTTGCCGCTGGGACCGCTCGTGTGGGCGCTGTCGCTGGGGGCGTGCATGGGTGGCAACGGCACGCTGGTGGGCGCATCGGCCAACTTGGTGACGGCCGGCATTGCAGAGCACGAGGGGCACGTGATTGGCTTCACCAAGTTCTCGAAGATCGGCATGCAGACCGTCTTCACGACCTGCGCAGTGGCGAACGTCTGGCTGCTGCTCCTTTTCGTGTGGACATGATTTTGATCCTAGCTAGCCGTGAGTGTTGACCGTCCCCTCTGGAGCCTCGCTTCCAGAGTTCGTGCTTTGGGCATCGGTGCAGAGCAGGATTGTTGCAATGTTTTTTACTACGTGCGTGCTGGCACGGTGTGCTGTGCCTTTTTGAAAGAGGTTCCGAGTGGATTCCTGCCTTCCCCCAAAAGCGTTTATGAAGGGAAGTCGTTCCTTTGGCCATCTGCCTGTTTCTCTATCGATTGCCCCTCGTCGGGTGCAGGAGATGATCTGCCACCGAGAAAATCACACCCGTCGCAAGCCCCCTTTTGGGTGTTTGATGCAACACCGGAAGACATCGATAACAAGACACACACAGACACAGAAAAGGCATGAGCATTCTGATCATAGTATTCGAAGCGGTTTCTACAGAAAGAAAAACAGAAAGAGATCGAGAGAAAGAGAGAGAGAGAGAGAGAGAGAGAGAGAGAGAGAGAGAGAGAGAGAGAGACCTTGCAGAAAACAGTCTTACCCCATCACAATGTTCCGAGGTGTGCCGCCGTAGATGATGGAGAACGTGGCCCCTCCGGCCACTCCAGCGAAGAAGCTGGGCCAAATGCCATTGTCCATGGACGATCTCTCCTGCATGTAGCGCCTGAGAAACACCAAGTAGCCGATCCCCGCGCCGAATCGGGCAGCGCTGACCGCCACATGTCTCGGCAGCGACGCGTTCAGCGCCTCCTCAAACAAAATAGAGCTGTGCTTCCGATCTAGAGTCCGGTGCTCGAAAAAGCCCCAAAGAGCGCCGACGCAACTGCCGCGAATGACGCCTTCGATGGCGGTGGTGGCGACGTCCGGGTGCCTGCGAGATGCGGAGGTCAGCGACGCATGGCGAGGTGGGAGGCGAGGCACCGGACGCACGCGTACGAGTGAGAAGGAGTTTTGGACATGCCGGATTCGCCGCGAAATTCCGGATCTTTGGATGGAAAAATGGCGGGAAGTTGTGCTTCCCAAGGGACTACAAATTTAATAAATAATTTAATATATAATATGTCATATAGTATAATAGTGATCTTGATATTATTTTGTACTTTAAAAACTTTCTAATTTTAGTACTGCCCAGTGCAATTTTTAGCCGTCTGTCCCTGTTCTTCGGAAGCGACCCAAGGGACGCCTCCGGCAGTCGCTGCCTCTCGGGTGAGCCCGAGTTTTGTGTCTGCGTGTTGCCTGTCTGCGTCGAGTGCGTACGTAGATCTATCAAAGTGAATGCATCTTCTTCTTCTTCTTCTTCTTCTTCTTCTTCTCTTGCTCAAATTCCCATCACTGCCGCGCCTTCAGTTGCGCGTAGGTGGAGGAGGCTCAGCATGAGCCACTCGCGCTCTGATCACCTACGTTGGAAGACCTCTTGACCCACCCTTGTGCAATGATTTGCAGGGGGAAGAGAGAAGAAGAGACAAAGAAGGAAGAGACGCTGTCAAGGTTCAAAGTAGTATTATTTGATTTGTCATATCTCGAGCAGACTGCGAAAGATCAAAGCTCCGGAACGTGGCTGAAAGGAAGCGTCGAAGGAGACGGGAAAGAGCACGCTGGGCGCCTTCCCGCTCCCAACGAAACGACGCGCCTTCCAGCTCCAAAATGCGCATCGCAAAACCACCACCACCACCACCACCACTCGGTTTCATCAGATCAAGAGACACGCTGTTGTACAAGGCGGCAAGGGAGGGTCGGGAAACGCTTGCGTAGGTGGTTCGGCGTATACACAGCCCCTCAAGAGTCCCAATTGCCGCCGAGATCCAGCAGGGGCGTCCAGTGCACGCCACCTAAGCTTGGGCTCGGAGCAGTGCTTGGCTCCGAGGCGCCTTCCGCAGGCTGGGGCTCGTTGTCCAGCTTCAGCAAGTCGAGGCCGCGATCCAAGTCCGCAAACAACGCAGCGGCCTCCTCTTCTTCCACGGTGGACTCGGACGAAGTCTTCGGCCTCTGGTGCTCCTGCCCATTGACTTCCACCGGCGTGGCGCCCGTCATGGCCGTCCATTGCGCCTTCGCCTGCCGCCCGTGCTCCGCGTTCAGACCGGCGTTGTGCAGCCGGCGATAATCTTGCACGTATGCGGAGCTCGCGTTGGCCTGCTGTGGCGGCGGCAGCTGTCCAAAGAAGGCGTGGTTTGCGCCGGCGTCATGGGCTGCAAACCCCGCCGGAGCCGAGGAGGGGCTCGCATCGACGGAAGACGAGACGCTCAGAGACCTGCCCTTGGAGTGTCTTCGACCCTTTCCCCGCAGCCGCTCAGCCTGCACCGCCTTGCCAGCAGAGGCGGGCTTCTTGGACGAGTGCTTCCCATTCCTGTAGCCCGCACCGTATTGGACTGCAGCTGCGTTTGGCATGGGACTGGCCTCGCCATTGGGATAGGAGCCGTTCGGCGTCCCTGCTTGCGATTTCTTCGCCCGACGGGTGCGTCTTCGTGAGGAGGAGCTAGTTGATGACGATGGCGTGAGCGACATCGAAGGTAGATCGGGACTCTTCGGGCTGAGGCCATCCTCCACCCTCGCCGTCGCGCTTCGCTGCCCGCCTGCGCCATCCGACACTGCCGGCGACGCCTGCACACTGCCCTCCACGTCGTCCGAATTCGCATCCTCCGGAGTCAGCTCGGGTTCCGACTTGGACTTCTGCTGGCGTGGTCTCCTGTGAATCTCGCTTCCAACGACGCGAGCGTGGTTCTCGATCACGTGATCGTTGCTCTCGTCGTGCATGCCAGCCGCGGGTGCTTCCTGCTGCTGGCGCTCGGCTTCCGGTTCGGCGGATCTTCTTCGTTGGCTGCGATTCGACACTTGCTTCGGCTCCGGCCGAGGCTTCTGCTTGCCCTCCTGGACCAACCTTGGCCTCGGCGTCAGGACGGACAGGTCCGTGTCACTATCCGGCTCCGATTCCCCGTCCGAGTCCCAGCCCCGCGACGAGGACTGCGAGGTGGACGTGCTGGCCGTCGGGATCGCCTTGGCCTTGTTCCGGTCCCTCAAGCGCACCTTCGGCCGTGCCTTCTGCTTCGGCCGCCTGCCTCTTATTCGGAGTCGCTCGTGCTGCTTGCTAACGGCAGCTATTTGCGTCCGCCCCGGGCAGAAGAGGGCCTGTACAACGCATGCCACGGTCACGAGCACGCCGAAGAGGATGCACGCTATCGACACCCGCCCCGTGGGCCGGGGGAAGTACCCCGACTCTCCGAACGCTGGCCAGGCCTGCTCGAGGTCCAAGTCCGCCCCCGGATAGTCATCCCTCGGCGGCCGGAAGCCGCCGTCTAGTATGCTCGGGTCGAGGAGGCCGACGTCCAGCGCATTTCCGTCTAGCAGGTTTTGCGCCAGGCCGTCGAAGGTGAAGGGATTCATCAACACGGATGCTGACGCGATCTCCACGTCAACATTAACTAGCTTCGTCGCGAATCCGCCCTCCAGGAGCCAAAGCAGGTCGGCCGTTATCCTAAGCTCGTGGTGCAGCAAGTCGCCCCAGGGAATCCGCGGATCGTCGCGCGTCTGCAGCTCCGTCGAGAAGGCAAAGAGGATGTAGGTCCTCAAGACCAGCATGTTCAGGTCGTACGTGCTGATGTGGAGCGACTCCGCGTCGTCCACCAGCCCCGGCGTGAGCGGCTTGCCCTGTCTCACGAGATACTCGTCGAGGGTGTCGAGGCCGATTCGCGCTCGAATGTCCCGCAGCTCCTCGACGATGGCGTCGAAGCCCTTCTCCTCTATGGCTTCCATTATTCGGACGTAGGCCAGCGCGGTGAAGACGGCCTCCAGCGCCTCGTCTTCGGCCTCGGATCCGACCCGCTTCTCCTTGGCGCGCTTTCGCAACTTCTCCACAATGGCCATGGACTCCTCGAAGATGACAACCCTGCCCGTCTCGCCCGCGAAGAAGTACTCCCTGGCGAGCTTGTCGATGGCGCGCACGTCCGGATACGGGTGCAGCAGGTTGTCCTCGTCCGCGAACTCCCGCGCCTTGTGCCGCAGGTGATCGAAGGGCGCTCGCAGCTGGCGGATCCGCCTCTCCACGTCCTCCGCCGGCTCTCCCTGCTTGCGCTCGCCGGTGTGCTTCCGGAACCAGTCCAGCTCGCTGCGGTGCCGGTTGTACAGCTCGCGCAGGATGGTGAAGCAGAGCTCCCCGGCCATGCGTCCATAGTCGTTCTGGTCCAAGTCCGGCGGCAGCAGCTCCATGAGCGGGCAGGCGCGCTCCAGGATGCCCACCGCCTTGTCTGGCTTCCCGCTGACGAAGTGGAAGTTGGCCAGCACCTCCAGACTGCCGCACAGGTGCTGGAGAGGGGCTGCGATCTCCGGCATGGTGATCTTCACATTCGGCTCCAACAGCTGCGCCTCCACGAAACTCCACTGCGCCACGGTCTGCTGCAGCACCTCTTCCATCGCGTCGTTAATCTCCGCGTCGTCGCTCACCGCGAAGGGCGGGTTGAAGTCTTTGACCCATGTCTCCGTGAGGCTCGGCGCGCGCACGAAGGCGGCGGCCGCGAACCACAGCACAACTGCGCGAATCATGGCCGATTTCACTTCCGCATGTCTCGCGCGCCGCGTCTCCGCCGGAGGATGGCGTCTGCCACGTGTGGTGCGAAAAGAAGCCCCGAGGCGCCAGAACGCGCGCTCTCCGCAGCGGCGCTTCTGCCGTCAACACAAAAACCGCACCGATCTGGGCTATTTACGCATGTCACAGGGGCGCAGAAGAGGCGAAAATCGCAAGGGCGCGACTGTAGCATGGCCAGAGAAAGTCCGCCCGGCAAGCCGTGGTGGGGGCACACAAGCGCCATAGGAATTTGGAGAAGAGGCTCTTCGACGCTGTGATTGGTTCGAATTGCCAAAGCAGCCAATGAAGAGGGCGGACGACGGCAGCAACTGCTGAATCCGCGCCAGGCACTCGTTCGGGCCGTCTGTCACAGTTTCGTCGCGGCCACTCTTTCTTTCGGTCTCCGAGTTTCGGATTTCCCCCATCGATGCGGCTTCCCATCAAAACCTCTTGGGAGATCCCCGCCGCCCGCGCACCGCGCTCTCGCAAAAGGTCGGAGGGGTTGTGGAGCATGGCGTCGCAGCAAGGACATGAACTTCGATTCCGCTGCAGGACCGTTGGAGGGGTCGCCGAGGTTGCGGGACTCCTTGGCTTCGCGCAAGATGCACACTTCAACATCGTGTGTCCCACTTCGATACTAGGAGGACGCGGATCTCTCCTCGCGCGAGGTCTTTGCTGGAGATTTCCCGCGGCACGACCCAGGCATGCGCTCAGGAATGGTCTACGTTATCTTGTGCGGCTCACTCCTGCGTCTCCTTTTCGCCGCCTCCTGCTCCGCTAGGTCCTTCGCTTCCGGCGGCTCCTCCTCCTTCCTCTGCGTCTTGCGGCGGCTCCACGACGCTGGGCGGACCTGCCTTTGCGGATGCTTCCTCTATGACGTTCTCCTTGTTCGCTTCATCTACTGCCGGCTTCGAGCTGCTCGGGTCCTCCTCGTCGGACCACTCGGAGATGCTCTCCTGCTCCAGCTCCAGCTCCAGCTCTTTCAAGCGCGCGTTGAGCAGGTTCTCCGCGCGCTCGCGCCGCCGGACGCTCACGGGGTCCTTCTTCACCTTCATGGGTGTGAGCGAAGGAGGCTTGACCGCCTTTCTACCACTGCCTGTCAGGTTGAGCCCGATCACCGGGCTGCTCAGCGCCTGAATGGGATCCATCACGCCTTCCTCGCGCGGCACGGTCGCGAGATGTCTGAGGTGCGCCAAGCGCTGCTTGAAGAAGCCCAGCAGGATCATGATGCCGAAGCAGAACGCGCCGATGGTCTCCAGCGGCCACTTGAGGAAGGCAGGGAACAGCGCGACCAACTTGAACTCCTCCCTACAAGGCAGCAGCAAATCACGCTGAGCACGCAACGCGCCAGGCCTCCCCCTCACGCATGCCGCCGGTGCTCGCAGCCCACCTGAAGTCCCCGCGCACGCCCTCCCGGCTGAGCGCCACGTATCGCAGATAGTGCCACCCGAAGAAGCTCCCTAGCCAGCCGAAGATGATGCCGTTGCCCACCAGCCACTCGAAGCCCAGCCCGCTGAGCACGCTGGCGCCCGACAGCAGCAAGATCGGCAGCTGGCGCAGCTGCATGCTGCCCAGGAGCGGCTTCAAGGCCGCCGGCGCCTCCGGCCAGACCTTCTTCCGGGGACTATTCGCCACCATGGCCATGAACAAGGCTGCCAGAAGTCCGGCGTAGCCGTAGGTGGCGCCAAAGAGCCGATGCTCCTCCCGAAACAGCACGTACAGGAAGAAGTCCACGGTGGAGCTGGCCAGCGCGACGGCCACAAGTACCACCACGAGATACTGCAGCGTTTGCAGAGGTCCCAGCCGAGCCTCTGCCGCCGGCAGCAGCGTCCTTACGCCCACGACGCCCACCAAGAAGCGCAGCGCGGACGCCTCCAGCACATGACAACTGAGCAGATTCCACACGTGAAACTTGATCATGAACGTATTCACCAGCACCAGACCAAGCGTCTCCGTCGCCTCCGCAGGAGACACCAAAGCGAAGACGTAGGCGCCGACGAGAAGCGCCGGCAGCGCCAGCCCGAGCGGAACGCCCACGGACGCGAAGGGGTCCAGCACGGGAAGATCCATTCGGCGCTGCAGAACTTCGGCGCCGCCACCGCAGCGCGCGGGCGCGCGCGGACTCTCGCAGCCGCGGCTAGATAGCCGAAGAGGAAGTGGGGAAGGGAGCGCAGCGCTGTGGGGAAACTTTGGAGACGCGAAAGAGAGAGAGACAGAGAGAGAGACGGCGGCGTTCAAAAAGGAAAAAAGGCGCGGGGTCATCTGGCCCTAAACAAATAGACGTTTCATATTTGTCCATAAATTATATTATAGTACATGATACATATGTTGTATACTAAGCTATTTCGAACGGTAAATTTATGGATGGAAGGATGAGATCTCCCCAACTCTTCAGACCTCCCCGCCACCGACGCTCAGCCGTGAAGTTCCTTCGGTTCGACACTCTGCCAGTACGGTGACGCTCGAAACACTGTCGATGAGTATGGGGTGTGAGTGGCAAAGTGCCGACACATTGCAACCTTCACCAGATGCAATGATCTGGACGACGCCTTCAGCAAAAAGAACATCTCCATCTCTGCATTGAACGTTGACTTCCCTCTTCTTTGTAGCACAAGATCTCGCTGTGCACCTCTCCTGAGAAGCGTGTGTCTGAGCACTTGGCGAAGCGACCGAGAAAAGGACCAGGACTCAACCCTGAAGTGCAGGCGGTGGCACTGATGGAAAGCCCGCCGATGGCGAAGTGGACGCAACCTGGCGGAGTTGCTCTCTCAGCCGCCGGATCTCCATCTTTTGCATCGCCAGCTCGCGACTCGAGCTGTCCAGCTGCTGGCGTAACTGGTGTATCCTGGCGTCTTTCGCATGGTCCAGGGTCCGCGGTTGACCGCGGGACAGCTGCTCGCGTCGCGACGGCGTTGACCCCTCCTGTCGACTCGACGGCCTCTCCCGAGAGGGTCCGGGGTTCGCCTCCGTCGTGCCTTTTGCGCTTACAACGCGTTGAGCTGGCGCCGGAGCAGTATCTGAGGAAGGAGGATCGATGTCGGATGAGGCAGCCGCTCTGGCATTTGCCAGCTGCTGCCGCAGAGCGCCCATGCTCATGCGGATGGCATGGTTCTCCTTTCGCAGCGAGTTGCATTCCTGGATAAGCGTCGAGTTCTGCTCGAGTTGGCGAAAGTGCTCCCTGGCCGTCTCGCTCACCGACTGCCGCAGGCGGCGCTTCAGGCGCTTGTTCTTCTGCTCGATGAAGTCCCGCTGCCGACACACTTCCAACGCCCGATTTGCGAGGGAAGCATCGGCTTGGCCTCCCTTGCTTTCCTCGAGGTGCGTCGCCGGGACCAGAGCGAGGTCGTGAGCATCCCCAACATCTCGGTCATGTTCGTCGTCGCTGTCTGAATCGTCCCTCTGCCTGCGAGGCTTGCTTGACGACAGCTGGGCACTGATCTGCGCGGTGCTCAGATCCCCGGCGGACACGGGCGCTCTCCGGACCTGCTCGTTCCTCACGAACTTGCGGTACAGCACCTTGACGGCGGCGTCGATGTCCTTGTGATTGTGCACGTTGACCAGCCCAGCGATCTCGCGCTTCATGGAGGCGATGAGCCGATCCCTCTCGCGGATCATCGATCGCAAGCTGGAGGCCTCCTTCGAGAGCCCCTGCACCCTCAAGTCCTTCCCCGCCAGCTCCCGGTCGCTGTCCTGCTTCCGCCGGTACTCGACGACGAGCTCGTCGTACATCTGCTTGATGAGCTGTTCGAGGCGGTGGATCCGGGTTGCGAAAGGTGCCCGCTCCTCGACGAGCTGCATGAGCCGATTGTCCAGAACGAAGCGGAAGTTCTCCAGCGTCTTGTTTTCGCTCAGGAGCCTGGAGATCTGCTTCTCCTTTTCCAGGAGCGCCTCTTCCCTGGTCGCGAGATGGCGCTGGAAGTGCTCCACGGTGCCCTCCAACTTCTTGGTCCGGGCCTTCTCCTGCACCAGCAACTTGCCCTGCTGCTCGCTCTCTTCACGAAGCTCCTGGAACTTGTTCCGCAGCTGCTCCAGCTTCGTGTGCTGCGTCTGGTAGGTCGAGCGCATGCGAGCAGTGTTCTCCTTCTCCGCGGCGATGTCTTCCTGGTATCGTTTGAGATGCTTCTGCAGCTCCGCTTCGTACTCGTGCTCCTGCTGCTCCAGCACCTCTCGGTAGACGCGCTGATTGTACTTGGCGTCCCCCTCGACGCGAGACGTCGCGAGCTGCAGCTCCGCCTCCTTCTTCTTCGACTGCGCTTCCAGGGCGCGGATCATCGTCTCCTGCTCGCTTCGCTGGTTGTCCAGCAGCGCCTCGCAGCGTTGCTGCACCGCCTCGATCTCCTCGCTCAGCTTGTCGAAGCGATCCATCTCGAAGGCGATCTTGTGCTCGTACTGCGTCTCCAATTCCCGAACTTGGCGCACATGGGAGTCCTGTCAAAAAGAAGGAGCCGACGAGCGACGTCGTGAGCTTCGCTTTCTCCACAGGCCATCGTTGTCGCCGCTCCAAGAATCCGGTGGAACAGAATAAGAGTCAAGCAGCGCGGACGGGCACCAGAGAAAGGGAGAGAAGCAAAACCAAGGCAGCTCCTCTTTCGTTACCTGCATTGTCTCGACGGCGATGCTGTGACTCCGCAGCGCCTTGTCGTACTTGTCTGAGAGATGCTTTGCTGCTGCCTTGGCGTCTGCCAACGCCGTGTCCTTCTCGGCCGCCTGGCGGCGCAGCTGCTCCTCCCACTGCGTCTCCTTGAGCTTCGTGTTGACTTCGTGCGTGCGTGACATCATCTCGATCTTCTCTCGCAGATCGGCCATTTCCGCGGCGCTCTCCTGCAGCGTCTCCTCCAGCACCAGCTCGGTGTCCATCTCCAGCAGGCGGAGGTCGGCGTTCTGGGCGGTGCCGTCCAGCAGGTCCTGGAAGCGACTCACGAACACCGTGCCGGCTTCGTCCGTGGTGAACACCTGCGTGGCGTCGCTGGAGGCCAGCACGCACGTGATGGCCGCCGCGTGCAGCTGCGCCTCCAGTACCTCCGACAGGTCCGGATAGGCCGGGTAGAGTCGAAGAGCCCCCGTGCTGGTGCCAGCCAGCAGCACGCGCTTCCGCCTAGGCAAGCAAAGGCAGGTGGCGAAGCCGCCTCCACCTCTCTCGCCAGCGGTGCTGGTGTCCGCCACGACCACGCTGTCCTCGTGACCAGCATGCCAGGCCAGACGGCGCAGCGTGCCGTCGGTAGCAGTGCAGACGACGCCGTGCTGCTGAGCGGCCTCGGGCTCCGCTGCGATGCCGACGAAGCCGCCGCTCTTGTAGAGCAACGCCGGCTCTTCCAGCTTGCGCTGCTGCGCCACGTCGTAGCCGATGGTGTTGCCGTCGGTGCTGGTGGCGTAGAGCACATGGTTGGACTCGAAGGCCAAAGCCCGCACGGGGCTCACATGGCCGCTGACGGAGGCCAGCGGCGCCAAGGTGTAGGTGTCATAGAGCGCAACGTTGGTGCCATTCGACGCGGCAAACAGCTGCCCGCCCGGACTGAATCTGAGCACGGCGCAGCCCTTGCAGTACACGTCTTGGAAGAACTTCAAGTTCTGCGCCAGCACGAAGAACATGCGCGCGCGGTCCCGAAACCCGATGACGCACTGTAGTCCGGAAGGATGCAGAGCGCCGGCCAAAGGCCGATCGGCGCCGAAGTCGTGCTTGAGCTTGCACACATGCCTGAAGGTGTCCCACACGCGCACGAAGCCGTCGTGGCTGCAGGTGAGCAGCAGGGGTCTCTGGACGCACAGATCGGCCGCGCAGATGGCCTCTCGGTGGAACGACTGCGGATGCACGTCGCGCAGGCTGCTGGCCAGGTCGGCCACCAGGTCGAAGTTGGACAGCGGCAGGCACAGCAGCCTGCCGGACGTGGCACTCAGCAGCGCCACTTCGTCGCTGGCGGCCACGTGCACGCCACAGAAGGATTCCAGCGGGTGCTGCGCGTGCTTCAGCAAAAGGAAGCGGTTCCGCTGGCTCTCGTGACGCTTGGGCCCCGCCGCCGCGGAGTGCTCGTAGACGGCTAGCAAACCGTGCGTGCCCACGACGATGAAGCCGCGAGAGTAGCGCGCAACAGCGGTGGGCTGGCGCCCGGAGTCGCCGGCCTGGATGGCGTTGAGCTGCGCCACGCCGCCGTGGACGTCGCTGGCGTCGAAGATGTACACGCCGCTCTTCCGGGAGGCCTCATGCCGCATCACCGCGATGACGTACACCGCTGCCGGCTCGTCGTCCGCGCGGCTCTTGGGGGCTGGCGCCACGAACACCACGTGGTCCAGGCATGCCAACACGCCGTCGGCGTCGCGGACGCTCAGCGCGATGGCTCTCAAGGCTCCCGACGCCGTCGTCTGCCACAGCCGCAAATGAGCGGGACCCGAGGTGACCACGGGCACGTCTTCCGAGGGGAAAGGCGAGACGCGCGAGACCGGCGTGCCTACGCTGGCCAGCGGCATGAAGAGCTCCGTCTCAAGCGTCCAGGAATGCAGCACGAACTCGGAGGCGTTCTGGACGACGGCGAAGACCACCTTGGCGTCCGCGGAGAACGCGGCGGCCACAAGCGTCTTGGCACCGTAGCTCATCTTCTTGCCGACGCTCCGGCGCGTCTGCAGGTCGTACAGGATGAGAAGCCCGTCGGCCGCGGTCCTCTCGGCCACGCAGGCCAGCTTGGCGACGTTGCTCACGCACAGCGCCTGGATGACGCCGGTCGCGCGGTTGCGGCCTTTCGCGAAGCTCATCGAGCCATCCTCGATGTTGCAAAGTGCGAGATGCCTACCGACGGCGTACACGGCGTGGTCGCTCACGCCTGCCTCCCCGATACCCACAATGCCTACGTGGTTCAGGGTGGCGTGCTGCATGCCAAAGGCATGCTGCACGCGCAGGAGCATCTTCCTTTGGTTTGGCGCGGGTGTGGACTCTGCAGCTGCACTGTGTGGCTTGGCTGTCGGATCCAGGCCTGCCGGCTCGTAGATCGAGTCGATTCTCGACAGCTTGGACGGCTCCGCCTTGAACGGCGCCGCGAAGTTGTTCGATGGCATGTTTCAGGCGACGTTGTTCGGTCGCATGTTTCAGGCCCTTGCAGGACCGTGTGACTGCCCACGAGGCATGTGGACTAGGGAGAGGGGCACTCACAGGGCGCAGCAGTTGTGTGCTAACAACAGTGGTGGAACGAGAAGAAGGCGGCCGCTCGCTTGATCTGATGTCTTCCCGATGCGACGGATGACGGTGGCACCTTTCTGGGTTCAGGGGCCTCCCGAGGCCCTGGCGACGTTGCATCCTGGGCGCCTCCGAAGCTGCAATTCGCTCATCCATTATCATACTTAGTATGTATTACTATATTACGTATGTACATGCGACATGCATGCGTAGAGTGTACAATGCATGTTCTGGGTTGAGCTCTGTCCTTCCAGCTCTCCAACCAGCCTTTTGGGTGCAACCTGCTAGGCTGCCGCTGAAAGCGCAGGTACCCAGCTTTCACCCGAGGGGCATGCGTTGCCTGGTGCGTGGACGAAGTAGCTCGGGGCGTGGCGGCAAGTTCGAGCAAGGTGGGGAGGGGTTAACCCGGTCTTCTTATGAGTTGGATCGTCCAAGCACTTTCCTCTATCGTTGTGCTCACGGAAAGCGATGTATTGCTGGATTGCCGAAGGGGATGGTGAACGTTCTTTTGAACTGCTGAGAGGTTGGGTTGCGCTTCACATCAGAGAGAGAGAGAGAGAGAGAGAGGGAGAGAGAGAGAGAGAGAGAGAAAGAGAGAGAGAAAGAGAGAGAGAAAGAGAGAGAGAGAGAAAGATAGAAAGGAGGAGAAAGAGACAAACGTTGATGGTGTGAACTTATGTCTTGGAAGGAAGCTCTCGGAGGTTCTACGCCGCATTAAAGTAAGGGGGTTTTCATCGTCTGTTGTGTTGCAACACATCTGAGCATCTGAGCAGACGTCCAGTGGGACAGAATGGCACTGTTTGACGAGTCTTCGCACACTCTTTCAAGATCCTCGAAGCCACACATCGCTTGGGTCAATCACCACACGGCTAACGGGGGAGAGCTACGGCACACTTACGCAGTCACGCCGGCATCAACCTTGGCCATGTGCACCATGAGGTCCATGACCCGGTTGGAGTAGCCCCACTCGTTGTCGTACCAGGCGACCAGCTTCACGAAGGACGGGTTGAGCATGATACCGGCGCCGGCATCGAAGATGGAGGAGCGGGGATCCGACACGAAGTCCTGGGACACGAGCGGGGTGTCCTCGTAGCCGAGCACGCCCTTCATCTTGCCCTCGGACTCGGCCTTGATCACGGCGCAGATGTCCTCGTAGGTGGTCTCCTTCTCCAGCTTGCAGGTGAGGTCGACAACAGACACATCCGGGGTCGGCACACGGAAGGCCATGCCGGTGAGCTTGCCCTTGACCTCCGGGATGACCTTGGCGACGGCCTTGGCGGCGCCGGTGGAGGACGGGATGATGTTGGAGGACGCGCAGCGGCCACCGCGCCAGTCCTTCTTGGAGGAGCCGTCGACAACCATCTGGGTGGCGGTCATGGCGTGCACGGTGGTCATGAGGCCCTCGGCGATGCCGAAGTTGTCGTTGATGACCTTCACGACCGGGGCCAGGCCGTTGGTAGTGCAGGAAGCGCAGGACACGAAGTTCGCGTCGGTGTACTCGTCCTGGTTCACGCCCATGACGATGGTCTGGGAGTCGTCCTTGGCCGGGGCGGAGAAAATAACCTTCTTAACGCCGGTGTCGATGTGCGGCTGCGCGGACTCGGCGGTCAGGAAGACACCGGTGGACTCGCAGAGGTAGTCTACGCCGAACTTGTCCCATCCGATCTCCGCCGGGACGCGGGTGTGGGTGGTCTCGACCTTCTGGCCATCGACGATAAGAGTGTCGCCATCAACCTGCGGAAATCGCCCAAAACGAAGTGCCAAGTCAGCGTACGTGGCCTTAAGGATTCTTGCGCCTCTCCGTATCTCTCTCCACGTCCCAAGCATCAGGGCATGCTTCTCGCCACGTTCTTACCTCGATGGTGCCATCGTACTTGCCGTGGACAGAGTCCCACTTCATCTGGTAAGCCATGTAGTTGGCGGCGGCGCCGGTGTTGATGCAGATCAGGTTGGTCTCCGGGTTCTTGATCATGGCGCGGGCGACGAGGCGGCCGATGCGGCCGAAGCCGTTGATACCGCACGGGACGGCCTCCATGGTCATCTTGGCGGCCGAGCGGGGCACCGAGGCCGCAGAGAGGGCCTTGCCGCTGCAAAAAGAGGCGCAGCACACATCGTGCGTTAGTCCCGCGTTTCTGACATCAGCAGCACATCTTCGGTACTTTCGCTCGAAGCTCTTCGGCAAACGCCCCCAGAACTCGCACACGTCATACTAGTTGCCTTCTGCCACCACCCTGGCACGTGCATCTTCACTCGCGGGGCCCCCAAACCCCCTTCTCCAACTGGGCCGCATGTATCCTAACGCCGAAGCAAATCCATGCAGCAAGGCGGGATCTTGCGCCGCACGCTGCAGCAACGCTCACTCCAAACGGCTGCTTCACCCCACACATGGTGCCTTCGCCACCACACAAGTTGACAGGCCACTCCCGCGCGCAGAATCCTTTCTCAGACGCACGAGCTCGGCTGGATCCGGCTCCGCGGTCGCCGAAGCCGGCGCTTCCGAGGCACTCACCCGAAGGCAGACAGCGCGAAGCCATTGGCGCTGGCGATGAGCGCGAGGAGGCAGAAGCTGCGGAACATCTTGTGTCGAGAAGTCGGGTCTGGGCAGTGTCTGCTCGATCTGCGGAGGATCTGGCGCGCGGAGAGCGCTAAGCTGCGCGTCGTAGTAAAGTGCGTCATCAGGATCGGGCGTGTAGTAGTCCTGGAGGCTGCGATGAGGGAAAGGAATTTGGGAGAAACGGATCCATCGCGACCTTAGCGACCGCCCTGAAATTTGTTGAAGCGATCCGAACTCGTCATCATCCTGTGCTGTAGCAGAGCGCGATAGGGAAACGTCAACACGCACTTTCAACCACGATCCGCCGAGCCCATTGGCCGCGGTCGTCCACGTCAACGCCACGTGCGGATGAGAACTAGAATACTACAGCGGATTCGTTCGCCGCTCGCCGCGTTCTCCGCCAATAATACAGCGCATTTACAGATCACCAAGAGCGCCGCTCGCGACGCACCGAAATGCGGCGCCAGTGGCCGAGCATCGCCCGCACGGCTGTCAGAAGCCTCAGCAGCTCGGGGGAGGGCCTCGCAGGGCGCCACCAGACCGCCATCGTTCACGAGCTGGTGAGCTTCCGAGAATGTTCCAAGATCCGACTTCAACTTCTTACTGGGCCATTGTACAGTGGAAGAGTCGCGAGCAGCTGCGCCGCGCGGCGGCCCTCGCGGCCACCTCGCCGACCTTGCAGGTAGCCGGCGAGGCCAGCAAGCCAGCGGGGGCCTCGAGGACCGAGGCGGTGTACCAGTTCCGCGGGGACGAGACCCTGGCAGATGCCTACAAGAACCCCTGGGGGGGCCTTCGCCTGGGTCGGGTGCTGGAGGACTTGGACGCTTTGGCCGGTTCGATAGCTTTCAAGCATTGTTGCGTCAATGGGGACGGCAGCGTGCGGCCGCTGCTGCTGGTCACGGCCTCCGTGGACCGCATCTCCGTCAACGGGGCGCTGCCCCGGCCCAACGCCGCCAACGACGTCTTGCTGGCCGGCTCGGTCATCTGGACCGGCAAGAGCAGCATCGAGATCCGCATGTTCGTGAAGGACGAGACGCATGAAGAAAGCTGGTGAGCTCTTGGGCTTGATGACTCATCTTTTCGCTTCGGGAAAAGTGGCGGAGATCTGCTGGGGATGTGTGGTGCATCGCATGACACGGAGCTCGCATCTGAAACTAGGCTGACGGCGGACTTCACCTTTGTTGCTCGGGACATCAACACCAAGAAGGCTGCTTCCGTGCCTCAGCTGCAGCTAGAGACGGATGAGGAGAAGACGGTGTTTGAGCAGGTGGAGAAGCAGCAGGAGGCGCGCAAGCGGCTGCGGAAGATGGCGAGGAAGGATGATCACATGCGGGTCGTGGCGGACGCCGCCAAGAAGCTCTTGGACAAGGCCGCTCCGCTGAGAAACCTCCCGGCTCTAGCGGACGCCCGGCACATCCTGTTGGATGCGACCAAGCTGAGCAACACCTTCATGACGCAGCCGCAGCAGAGGAACACCGCCGGGCGCATCTTCGGCGGCTTCCTCATGCGACGCGCCTTCGAGCTGGCCTACACGACCGCGTATCTGTTTGGGGGCGTGCGGCCACGCTTCGAAGAGGTGGACGAAGTGAGCTTCCACCTCCCGGTCGACATCGGCCAACTCGTGCAATTCGAAAGCGCCGTCCTGTACGTGACGTCGCCAAGCCACAGGACCTTCGAGTACGAAGTGGGAAAGGGCGACGCTCCCGTGGACGCTGCGGCGCTGAATGAAGATCCCGATAGCCTCCTCCACTGCGAGCCGGAGAGCAGTGACGGTCGCCCGACTGCTCACATCGAGGTGCAGGCGCGGGTGATTCGACCGGAGCATGTCTGCAGCATGCTGAGCAACACCTTCCACTTCACCTTCAGCTACGACCCGGACATCGCTGATAGAATCCGTCTGCCGCTGCCCTCCACTCAGGAAGAGGCCATCCGAGTAGGTAGGTAAGATTGCTCTGCCTTCTGTTGTCCCCCTCGTTCTCTGCCTTGTGCTTACTTGTAGAAGAAGAACCGCTCTGATCCTTTCGTGCTTCCCCGCGACGTTTCTTCCTGCCACCCGCAACGACTTAGTCCACCGCAGAAGGGCCGATACCTTACAGCGCCTCACAGGAAAGCAGTAGCCAAAGCAAAAAAGAGAAGGGAGAAAGTTGCTTCGCACGATGATCTCCTCCCTTCCCTTCCTTTATGTCCTGCGCCGGCAACATCAAAGGCAATTCGGCCCTCTCACCCAAGTTTTGGACGCTGCAGAGTCCACCAATTCCGCCATAGGAAAGCATACGTAAGGCCAATTTTCAAAATCACGCCGCACTTCCGGCCTGTCCCTCTCCTTGCAGAGACAGAGAGTCATGAGAGACTGGAACAACTTTCCAGTGACGCCGCCCCCAGCGTCCCCTGCCACTTCGGAGGGCAGCTATGGCAAGACCATTCAAGACCTGTGGCGCCGCGTGCAGAGCATTCAGGAAGAGCTGGAAGACTTCGCCGCAGTAAAACCTGCACCAGCGCCACAAAAGAGACGCAAGAAGCCCAGGCCACGACCTGCCGAGGCGCCGAAAGCCAAGCAAGAGCTCTTGCGAGAGGAGCGGCGTGTTCGAGATGCCGCCCGCGGCAACGAGACGGTGGCCACCGCTGCTCAATACGAAGCGGTGAATTTCCCGAGGGCCTCTGCACCAGTTTGGAAGACCAAAAGGCCGCGAAACGCTGCCAAGCTGCAGCTGAGACCAAGAGAGAATCTGTGGCCAGAAGAAGCGGAACGAAAGCTGCAGCGGAGGGCACCTGGCGCGACGCTGGGGCCAAAGGGCGGAGCCACGGCGGTGAAGCAGCTGGAAAGTCGTCGGACGCTGCTTCGGAGAGAGCGAGACTTGCTGTCTGGTACCCGTGAGACGACAGGAAATACTCTACAGGTCCAGGCAGCTTGTGAGCAGACGCTTCCTCGACGTGGGCGAGGCACAACAGCATGGAAAGCGCCAGGAGCAGAAGTTCGGAAGGAGGTCGTCAGGGACGGACCTCCTCGAAGCTTGGAAGCCTTGGAAGCCTTGGGAGACTTCGGAGACTTGGGAGACTTGCAACACCTCGGAGACCTGGGAGACGTCTCGGTATTGAGCACCAAGCCTCGGGCGCCAAGTGCCGTGATGGGCCCAGCGCCGCCGAGCAACAAGAAGCGCAAATCGGTGCCCAGGGGAGCGTCCGAGGCCTGGCTGTTTGACTTGGAAGAGCGGAGGCTGCTGGTCGATGAGGCATGGGCGACGCCGGGACCCGACGCCTACGATCCCTACGGCGAAGCTGCGATGGACTGGTTTGGCGAGGCGCTGGTCAAACCGGCGAAGGGCTGCTCTTTCGCGAAGCCCAAGCACGAGCTTCGTCGGGAGGCAAAAGCGGCCATGGACCTGAGGCGCTTCACCGAGGCCGGCCGGCATCGTGGGCCCGGTGCGTACAATGTGGCGCAGGCGGAAAAGTCGCTTCGGATTCGTCCCCCATCGACGGTGATGAAGGCGGCCGAGCCAAAGCCGAAGCAGGACAAGACCGCGCAGAAGGACAGCGGGAAGGAGAAGCTAAAGGAGAACGATGCGCACGTGGACAACCAAAAGTCTTCTGCCGGCGTCGACCGGAGCGTTGGTCAGAACGATGATGGAGAAGAGCAGAGAAAAGAGGGAGTGGAGGAAGAGAAGCTGGAAGAGGGAAAGGGCGCGGCGGAGGACAAGTTTTGGATCGACGATAAGAGTTGCGCTTCCGACCAGTCGTACGATTCGGAGTACGGCAAGATGACCGCCGACGAGGGCCGGAGGAGACGACAAGAGAGACTGTGGAAGCTGATGGACACGGATCCTCCAGAACCAAAGGCTCAGACGGAGAAGGACAAGTTGGGTGACAACAGCGCAATGGTATCGACTGGAGAAAGGGAGGAAGAGCCGTGGAAGCGAGTTCGACCTCGAACTCGCGCCGCTCGCATCTCGGCGCCAGCCAGCAGCGGAGTGTCGTGGAAGAATCGAGCGGCCGTCCGTGTGGCGCAGGCCCAAAGACACAAACGACCAGAAGAGTATGATGGTGCCGTCGATGCGTGGGAGAACATGCAACGCAAGCCACGTAGCGTATCGATCAGACCAGAGATACGGCAAGAGCCGAAAGTCGTCGCGGATGGCAACGCGGCCTTTTTGGGTCCGCAGCTGCCCAGCACCTGGGCGCCCGAGCTTGAGCACAGAGCCACGAGGCAGAATCAGCACGAAGCCGACAAGATTGCCGAGTGTCTTGTGGCAGGAGAGCCTTTTGATGTCGTTCATAATCCGCATGCCGCGTCGGCGCTGGCAACGGCGGAAGCGTACCTCAAGAGCAACAACCCGTTGCGCAAGCCGGTGCCTACCTTTCGATCTCCTGCGAAGCCGACGTCGCAGCTGCTGCACAAGAAGGCGCAGGAGGTCGAGGCGGTCGCGGCGCGCAGCTCGTTCCTAAAATCTCAGCTCCAGCCGCAGTGGGCTGAGGAAGAAGACAACCCGATGGTACCTGATCTTGGCGCTGGGCTTGGCAGAGACAAGCTCTGGGTGCCGAAGAAGGACTATGCATTCCGCCTCAAGTTCGATGAGCCCGTGCGTCGGACACAGAGGATTGGCCCAGGGTTCTACGACGACACCACCGCGGAGGCGGCGCTGCGGAGATCCACCATGGTGCCAGACATGGAACGCGTCACGGGGCGCGACGACGCATTCGATCCCTTTGGCAACAAGCCTTTCCAAGATGTCGACGACGAAGAAGAGGTCCTGATCCTAAGTCCGAAACGACCGGAAGCGCATGTGGCTGTGCCGCTCTTTGGGGAGCCGCCGGCACCGTCGATGGATCCGGATCCTGAAGGCGACGTCCTGCTTCTCAGCCCCCAGAGCATGCGCAAGGGATCGGGCTACGTCTTGGACCTGGGCAAGCAAGTCGGCCGTCCCCAGGCTTTCTACGAGAAGCTGAGAGCGCCGGACGACGAAGCATTCGTGGAGGGGGCGAACCTCCATCTGGAAGAAGTGTCGCCGTCCACCACGCAGCGGCGATCCAACCTTGGAAACGTGGCCTTCAGCTCCGTCCCCAGATTCCTCGAGACAGAGATTGACGAGCCGACAGGCGAGATCGATCCCTCCAAGGCCGACAATCTTCGGTACCGTCGCGTTGCCATTCCTGACTTCGCCAGTCAGCCGCCGCGCTTTGATGCGGATGCAAACGACGGAGACGCCTTTGTTCCGGAGAGCTCCTTCGAGGCGGCGGAGCTCACTGCCTTCAGGATGGCCGAGGCATCACGGACGGACGCGCGGATTGCCGCCAATCGACGATCTCAAGAGCGCGGCTTCAACAGCTTTGTCGACTTCGGCAGAGGCACGTCACGCGAGGAGGCCGCGGCACCAGCTCGCGCTGAAACGGTGGACTATCGACTCGACCTTGAGCCCAGCTTGAAGGGCACCTCGAAGGACAAGCGCAGCGACACCGGTCTCGTGGACATGGCGCGGATGTCTCAAGTCGCAAGTCGACGGCCAGACGCTTCGGTCGCTCCTGAGGACGACGTGGAAGGTGGGAACCTGATTCTCGAAGTCCCTTCGAATCCTCGGGGCAACCCGGAAAACCATGGCGGTCCAGCTTGGGTGGCGCCACACGTACAACCCCGATTTCCGCCCGACAGACCTGCAGAGGTGCCGGACAGCTCGGAGTACAACGTCCGAAGGGCCGAGGACTATTTGCGGAGCGAATCCACCTTACCAAGCTTCCAAAATCAAAGCGGCCGGGGGCTCGTGCGCGGCGCGGCGCCCAAGCATGACTTGGAGATCATTGAAGAAGGCCAAGTCCTGATTTTGGATCCGTCGGACAAGCTCGTGCGTCGAAGTGCTGCGGCGGCCCCGTTGATGAAGAAGCACGAGACCATGCCGAAGGAACGCCCGGAAAAGCCGCCCGCAGCCGCGTCTATCGCCTACCTGTCCGGACCGCTGCGCGTTCACCGACCTGGTGATGCGAAGCCCAAATCGTCTCGACGTACGAAGAAGCAAGCTCGACGAAAAGGGGCATCGGGAAGAGAAGGAGAGGATGTGTCCCCAGCCGAAACGGTGGTGCCGGAGATCCCAGAGCCACCGGTCACGAGAGTCAAATGCCGCCAGCGCCAAGAACAAGACAAGGTGGAAGAGATTGCGGAGAAGCTTTCGGAAGAGCTCTCCTCTCTGCAAGTTCAAGGGGGCGACGAATGACCAACCTCCTCATTTCTGGAAGACGCCGGCGTTGCGAAGATGCCAGAGGCGAAGCGGATACCTACAAATGGCTTTCGTTCTTTATACGGGTGCTCTTGGCTCTTTGCATCATGGATAGGCTTCGATCTCGCGCTCCTTCCTCGGAAGCGGCATTTCCACATTCATCTCCTCCGCGACTTCCAAATGACCATTCGTCTCAGCTCTGCTTGAAGAAGCGGGAGCCGTCCGTCGACCACATCTTGAAATCCTTGGCAAGCAGGCCGACGAAGCGCGGGACAACCAGACTGAACGACCCCTGGAGCACGAGCGAGCTGACCCGTTCCAACATCTTGACTGGCAAGCGGCTCTCGTCCGGCACGCGTGCGTCAATCACCAAGGACACGTCGCTTTGGAGATAGGGCTGCATGATCCTTGCCTGCCGGTCGGCACTCCTCTGGTCGCTTCCGGACCGAAATCTGGAGAGCAAGCCGCCCTGCTTGGCACTCTCCTCGCTGGCATCTTCCGCGATCGCAGCTCCGTCCGACGCCAGCTGCGGCCGCTCCATGGTCACGCGATTCTCGCACTCGATCGTGAAGGTCGCGTTCAGCGCCTCGGCTGCCGGGCTCCCCGTGAGATCGGCCCGCTCGACCACAATGCGCGCTTGCGGAACCTCCGGCTCCACCAGGACGGCCACATACACGATGGGCGTCAGCTCGTACCCAAAGAAGTTGAGCGGTGGCACCTGCAGGGCCAGGAGGGCGCACGAAACGCAAAGCGTCAGTACAAGTCAAAGCGAAGTCAGCTGCGCTGGCAGGTCCAGAAAGGCAGGAGGTAAACCGCTGACGGGAGGACATCTTTGCCAGCAGATTTCGCTCCCTGTTGCCTCCTCCATTTCGCACGAGTGCTGCTGCAGCGCCCAGCGCCCTTTTGGAGTCTCACCTGGCACCGGAAGTGCGCCTCGTCGAGACGGTCGATCAGCTCGCCATCGAGCAGGCTGTACTCGGACGCTGGCAGTCGGAGATAGTCCTCCAGCGGCCGATTCACCTCCTGCACTTGCTTCCTCGCCGACTTGGAGGCCCTAGAAGTCGGAGCCGCGTCAACACCTGCTCGGCTACTTCCTTCTCCTTCCAGGGGCTTTGTGGCTTGTGGCCTGGACCCCCACTTTCCAAACGGCAGCGAATCTTCAAGCTTCAAGCCGGAGGACAGCGGGCAGAAGCCGCAGAGCCTCGCGCGGTCCCTCCTGTCTCGCTGCCCCCCCAGCGTGCTGGTGGATGTTGCATCTCTACCTGAGCGTGATCCGGCGGCTGTTCTCCGTGATGGTGAAGGTCTTCATGGGCTCCTTGTCCGCGGCCTCCGCTCCCAAGGAATCGTCGCCGGTCACCATGCGCAGGGCCGCAGGCTGGCGCGGCGCCCCGCGGGCCCGGAAGGCCGGAGAGCCGCTGATCCAGCAGCTCAGCACGAGGCTGAGGAGTGCGAGTCTTGCCGACGCCATGGTGTGGAGCGGCGAGCTGCGCTGCAGTAGTATGACTGGACAAGTTGCCGTGCAAGGGGCGTGGAAACCAACTTTGGAGTTCTGGGTGACTGAACGAAGGCGACGTATGCGTCGACGTGGTGTCGCGGCCCAAATACGATCTGGGACCGATGCCTATCTACTCGGAGGGTTCTCCAGATACGGAGCGGAGCTGGAGCAGGAGCAAAGCCGAACGAACACGAGGGCTTCGGCTTTCGGCTTTCCGGCTTTCCGGATTTCCGGATTTCCGGATTCATCAAGGTTTTCGGTTTTCGGTTTTCAGCCACTTTCTACTTTCCACTTTCCACTGTCTCTCTTGTGTTGTGTTACCCTGACGGATGTTGGTATCGTGACGAATATGCATGTTTGAGGAGTTGATGAGCTTCTGGCTAAGCTCCGGCGCGCTTCGGAGGTTCTGATGCGGGAGCGCGTCGAAGGAGGGAAAAAAAAAAAAAAGTGGCCAAGGCGGCGGCAACGCCAAACGCGGCGGCAACGCAGGGCAACGGCAGCGCCACGAAAAAAAATTCTGGCTGGAATGGGCTGTTGAAGGCTGGAAATCCATCGAAACTTGGAGCCTCGAAGCACTTATTCGTCCATAGAATTCAAATGACGTTGCACGTGACGTGGGTTTTCCGGTGGAAGGGGGTTGTTCAACCTATATGAGAGTGGCAGGGGGGTGCATCCCCAGAGCAAAGGGTAGTGAAACATCAAGAAACGCCAGTCAAAATGTCTCCGAAGATCTTTTTCGAAATCTGTTCGCCATTGGTTCCGCCTGCTCGGTAGTGTCTGTGATTGGTGGAAAGGAACCGAAAGAGCAAGTTACCAATCTCAAAACCACACGACACTCCAGCAAAAACTGAAGTACCCGCTGCGCGAAGTCTTGCCCCCTACGGCCGCTACCTCCTGGTTCAACGGCACCGCTCTGAATCGGCCGCGCCGCGTACAGCTTCCGGAACGGAAGACGCTCGAGCATTTGAATATCCAGCGATTAGGCAGCCGCGGCTCCGAATCGCTCGCGTGTTGATTGGCCACCTGGTTGCAGTTTCCAGCCAATGCTGCACATTGCCGTTCGTCTGTCATACGCCATCGCCAATGACCAACTGCAGACGCACCACACCTCAAATCTGCAGGATTTACGTCGCCCAATCCCTGCTGCCGTTTCGGAGCACCTCCTTCCTTCCCCTTGCACACAGGGAAGTTGGGGACCTGCCCTTAACGCAACGAACATCGTGAAGCCGATGCGTCCCTCTTGCCTCCGTACGCCACGAGAGCCTCGCCACCGAGCGCAGCTTCTTCCTTCCATAGAGCCGCCCGGCCCAGCAAGCTAGAACCTCGGGCCTTTCTGCAGCAGCGCCCGCCGGAAATCCTCGCGCCGAAGGCCCCTCCTGGCTTGCCAGCAGCCCGCCGTCGCCAGCTTCCCTGCAGAAGCAGCGAAGCCTGTCTCCGCCACGCCCCATTTGAATCGGCGCAGCCAATTTAAATCCTCCCAGGCTGCATGAAGGGCCACATGAAGACCACCAAGAGAGCCTGGAGCAGCGAGGTGCGTCCCAAGCCGGCCACAAACCCCGCAGCCCTTGGGCCGCCCAGAGGCGGCCAGTCTGGATCTTTGCCAGCGGTTTCGCACGACGGAGCAGCCGCGGCTAATCGGGATCTGGGCTTTTGAAATTGCCAGGAGGACGAGCGACTTCGCAGCCTCGTGGAGTACTATGGGCCGTCCAAGTGGACCGTCGTGGCCGACCAGATGGGCGGCCGCACCGGCAAGCAGTGCCGTGAGCGGTATGTGCAGTGATCCCCCGGGCCGCCGCGCCCACCGCTGGCCAGGGAGGCTCATCGTCTCCTACCCTTTGCGTCTGCAGATGGCACAACCACCTCGACCCCACCGTCAAGAAGGGCGAGTGGACGCCGGAGGAAGACCGCATCATCATCGAGATGCAAGCCAAGCTGGGCAACCAATGGGCCAAGATCACCCGCATGCTGCCTGGCCGCACGGACAATGCCGTGAAGAATCGATGGCACTCCAGCATGCGCAACAAGAACAAGGCCATTCGGGACCAGGCCATGGCCATCCCCCTGCCGGACAACCCCGAGCTCAGCGAGATCGTCCGCGGCGACGACTACAAGCCCAAGAACAAGCTCAAGGGCCGGCACAGCTCCCGCGGAGAGCGGGCCAGCAAGCGTGCCGAGACCCTCGTGTCCGCTCGCGGCCGCAAGATCAAGCGGCAAAGCCGGCATCGCGCAAGCAAGAAGGTAGGTTGGCGTTGGAGTCCAGAACAAGAAGAAGAAGAAGAAGAAGAAGAAAAGGACGGAAAAAGAGGAAGAGGACGAAGAACAAGACGCCCAGAGAAAGAAGGGAGTGGGGTGTAGACGAGGGATCGAAGGGAAGAAGCTTCGATGCTTCGATCCACGGAACGCAGAAACCGAGCACCTCGGTTTCCCCTAATCGTTTGTGGCCTACGTAGGAGGACGAGAGCGGCGAAGAGTCGGATGAGCTGTCCATCATGCTCATGACGCATGAGGGGGGAACCCTGAAGGAGGGCTTGGCGCATCTCTCCGAGGAAGACACGACCGACGAGTCGGTGGGCGGAGAGGTCGAGGAGGAGTTCAACTTGGTGTCGTTCCTGGACGACGACCAGGGTGCCATGAAGGAGGACAGGGGCGACGCCTTCGCACCGTCCGCCTACAAGTCCAATGTGCCCGCCCTAGAAGGCCTGGACCTGCGGCAGAACGTCGAGGAGCTGGCCTACGAGCCGCTTGCTAGCGACCTGACGCCCGTGGGCGCGCTGAGCAACGGCCTGAACGAGTGGCTGGACGAGTGCTTCCTCATGGAGAACCCCGAGAACCTCCTGAAGCACCCGAACCTGGGAATGCACGAGGAGGACATCGAGACGCTCCGGTCGATCGACATGACCGACATCTTGGCAGAGAAGCACATGGTCGCGACGCAGGTGCCTGCGAAGGCGGAACTCAAGAAGCGCAAGCGGGTGTGCTGCCCCGCCGCAGACGGCCAGGGCAAGCGCTGTCGCCAGATCCTCAAGCTGCAGGCGCTCGAGGGAGCCGACGCATCGCTGGAGATGCTGGAAGGGGTCTCGGCGTCGCACCCGGGGGGCTTCGCCGCGCGCCGGATGCCGGGGTTCTCGCCACCGAGCTCGTCGATTCTCTTTGGAAACTCCGCCTTCGACCGGAGTGTTTACTTCCCTGGGGTCATGTAATGCACGGCGTCCCCCGCGCGGTAAGGATTGTAAAGGAAGCTTTTGAGGACCCCGGAGGACGTTGAATGTCTCCCCTGGGTAAACCCCTGTCAGACACACGAGACGAAATTCATGTAGAAGTCAAATTGTCCGAGCATTTCATGTCAAGCAGTTTCGTTGCAGCCATTTCTTGAGAGCTGAATCGCGCCAGGTCCGAAAGGGGCTCTGGCGCTTCTGGTGCTACACCCGCTTGTGCTTGTGGTACGCCGTAGAAAGCAACTGAGGAAGGAAAGGGATGCTTACTCTGACGAAGTCGACGCATGCTCAGAACGAAAAGAGGACCTCATTGCCGCTCGCTCCCCGTCCCTTTGGCGCAGGCGGCAGCTGCCCGCTTCAGTTTGCCTTCTTCACCTCGTCTTCATCCTCTACTGCTGGCTTGGCCATCTCCTGCTGCGACAACTGCTTGACGACCAGCGTGAAGCTCCCGTGCTGCGCGACAATGAGCTCGTAGTTCTTCGCTCGCAATCGGATCGAGTCTACTTCATTCTGTCGCGTTGCGGTGAATTTAGTTTTTTTTTTCCAGGGGAGGGACACGAGCAAGAAGACGCAGGTCCAACAAAGAAGAGGAACGGCGATTAGCGAGGGATTGCGATGCCAAAAAGGGGGAAGGCAGGTGCCCGTTGTGGGAATTCGGCCTCGGCACGTACATCGGGGGCTTCGAAGAGCTCCTTGATGGACTTCTTGCTCTTCGCTACGAGGTCCAGCACCAAGTGAGCGCACTGGATGGCGCTCCTGTACTGCACATTCTCCCACTTGATGACGATGCCGTCGTTGTTCAAGATCATGTACGAGTGAAAGCCCGGCACGGACTTGAGCTCCTTGATCATCTCCTCCGCCTCGTTCACTTGTTGACTCTGCAAAGAGAAGATTTCTGCTCAGGACTCTTGCTGGAGGGCAGGGCGCACGACTCGTTTGGGAAGCTGGAGGCAAAAGAGTACTATGGCCGCCGCCGGTGGCAGACGCTTCTCGCAGAGTCCGGAGCTGCCAGGCCGGGAACCCAAGGCCGAGGCGGCGTGACCACGCACGGAACTCACCGCCATTGCACCAGACTGCAGACCTGCCTTGGCGATGGCAAGAGAAGGCAAGCGAGGGGGGGCTGGGCTGCACCAAGCAGGAGCGAGCGCTGGAAAAGGCGCCCCAGAAGCGCCGGGAGCAAAATGTTCTTGAAAACGTTTCGAATTGGGTTGGGCAAGACGGAAGGCCAGTGATTGGGTGGCAAAATCATTTCTATTTATATATCGTGAATAGTTCGCGATACCTGCGTTTCACAGAGAAGCATGATGGTGCTATCGAATGGGAAGAGACGTTTCAGAGGACAGTTGATGTAAATTTACAAGTGGGGTAGGGACATGATTCATGAAGAGGAAGCTTCGGCGCACCGGCGCACCTCGCCGTTTCCGCCACGGACAGGGCAAATATTGGTATCCAATTTGTGGCTGGTAGTCGCGTATCTTTTGAATTTGCGGATTGGAGAACGGACAGAATTTGGTATGTGAAATTTTCGCGTCCAACAAGCTGTAACATGGTGGGGAAGACCAAGCTTGAGAAACGCAGGGACATGGCGCCACGGTATTTGTTGGTCAACGCAATTGCGCATTTTCCAGGACCCTAGATTGGTGCGACGTGGGGGAACATTCGGTTTCTGGTCATATTGCCGTGAATTATTGGCAAATAACGGATCTGCCCCAAATTCTGCGCAAGATTCTCGACAGCTCACTTGGCGAAGAGAATGGTGGTAGCTTCTGCTCCGGCGTTGATCGTGGTCCTGTGCAAAATCTGCCCTCCTGATGTCAGCATCGCCTACTGGTGAGCCGCTGGACAAGGGAGCCAATGGGTGTCGCCCAATAGCCCTATCCAAAATCCAAGGCGTCTTCAAACTGCGCTAAACTCTTGTATCCCCATATATCGGCCGGATCCCCACCATTTGGTGACGCGGCAGGTCGGCGAACCTCAAGGAGCGGGCCAATGAAGTCCGGTATCCCAACGAGCGTTCAAGAAGTGGACATGGGGTAACGGAGGGGTTCGCTGCTGTGATTGGCCAGCAACGGAGGACGTTCAGCCCAAAGTCGACCGTTGGCCACTATCACGACAGCCCTTCATGTGTCTAAGAAGTCCTAAATCTTTACTCAAGCCGCAGTCGCGTCCACCCCGCAAATCTGAAGTTTGAAGCCTGGTCCAGGGCAAAGCGCGCCGAACTTGGGATGAACCCTCTTGCGCCTCACCAACACATACAGCACCACCCGACGACACCAGCGCCACACTCGCCAAGCACGCCGCGGATTCGCCGCATCCCGCTGCGTAGGGACCCGGTTGCGACGTGAGACACGCGTGGACGCGCGGCGGAGCCGTTCGTGGCGCGCTGGCCTCCAGGCACGGGCAGCGGTGCGCAGGAAAAGCAGGAGGGGAAGAGCCGCGCCGCAAACGCGCCGAACGCGCTCACCTTCGTCGCGCGTCGGCCTCAAAGCCTCTCTCCGACTCCCGAGAAGCGAAGCACCGCGTCTCTCGTCTGCGCCGAGGCCGCGTGGCGACGCACGCCTTCGGTTTCTGGACGGCCTTCGGAAAAGGCGAGCAAGGCGTATTCGGGCGCCCACCCACCAAGTTCGACTGATCCTTGTGCCCATCTGGGGCGTGGGAGCACCTGCGCGTTCGGTGAGATCCTTGGACGGCGGCTGAGGTTTGCTTCGCGCGCGCCGAAGCGGAGGACGCGACCCTTGAGAAGGGGCACTCGTCCGGCGTTCCCGGGAACCTCCAGCGTCAGCGCCACCAGCTCGGAAGGCGGTGTGCTGGCATGGATCCGGACCGGGTGCGCAGCTACCTCAAGACAGCATGCAGTGTGTTGAACTTCGATGTGGGCGAGATATGGTGCAGTCGCGCGAAGAACATGATCGGCGGCCGCAAGGACGAGCTGCGCTTCATCCAGCTGCACATGACGCCTACGTACGAGAAAATCCGCTCCAAGCTGCTGCAGCCGACGCGGATTCCCGACAAGCAGGAGCTCGAGAAGCACAGCTTCTCCCCCGTCATCTGTGACCATGTTCGGAACGGCGGACAGCTCGTCTGGGCGAACACGGAGACCATGACGGGCGTGCTCGGACGATCCGATCTGCCCCTGCGGACCGCGGTGGGCATGCCCATCTGCTGCGTCGGCTACGACCTCTGCATCCTTGTGCTGTTCTCGCCCAAGTACCTGCAGGCGACGCACGATCGCCGGGAGTTTCTCTACTCGCTGGCCGCGGCCAGCAGCGACACGCTCTCGGGCTTCCTGCCGGCGTCCATCTCCAGCCCGATCCGATCGGTGGTCGCCGACTCGCATCCCTTCGGTACCGTCATCCTCCCGTCCTCCTCGGGGGGGAGACGGCCCTTCAGCACCTTCACGGACGTCGGCGGCGACGGCACCAGCGGTGGGAAGGAGGGGACCAAGGAGGCCGACAACCTTACCCGCGTCACCCGGCTGCAGCGTGGCATCATTGTGCAGATGTGGGCGCTGCACGACATCCCGAAACTGCGGGAGGCCATGCCCGAGGGAGTGACCGGCCTGAACTTTGAGAACCCCTCCGCGGGCACGACGGGCAAGGCCCAGAGGAAGGATGGGCCGCGCAGCAGGAGCAACAGCTTGACAGCGACGGGGTTCGTGTCCGGCGCGGACAGCCCCGCGAACGACTTTGACGACGGACACGCCAAGGGCATGGACGACCCCCAGGGCGGGAACGGCAACCTTGACGACCTGATCTGGAACTCCATCATCGAGGACTTTGATCTCGACGGAGAGGCCATGATCGAAGGCGACAAGGGACTGGGGAGCGTTAGCATGGGCATGGCCTCCAGCGGCTTATCCGCGGGCGCGACTAGCGTGGCCAACTCGGGGACGGCCTCTCCGGGCCTGCTGGATGCGTTCATGAACTCCGCCGCGACGCCAGGCTCGTCGGCGCCCATGAGTCCGTTTCGGGACGAGGGCAACCTCGGGTTTGGCACCGACGATCTTCAGGACATCGCGTCGCTTCTGAACGCGGCATCGAGTAGCAATGCTGCCGTGGCCAGCGCCGCGCGAGAGCGGCTCATGTCCTCCGGGACGTCCCCGCTCAGTCTCGGGTCGAGCGTCTCGCCCGCGTCGGCCCCGACGCAGATCGACGCCGACGAGCTGGACGCTCGCATCAAGCGCTTCGAGGAGTTCAACACGGGTTTCATGGGAATGTCCGTGTTCCACGCCGCGGACCTGTGGGTCATGGTCAGCGGAGACCCGCGGGGTGGCGCCGGGAAGAAGCAGGCCGCCGGTGGGGATCGCCACTCGAAGACTGCGGGGGAGGGGGGCGGCGCCGGGTCGCCGGCGCACAAGACGGGGGCGACCATCACCACCGCGGACGAGGAGCGCGCGCGCCGCGCTGTCCTCAAGCGCACCAAAGCGAAGGAGATGACGGAACTGGGTGGCATATCCAACATTTCCGTGATTGATGACGAGCCCGGTGTGCTGAGGCTGGCCTGCTCCCACGTGGCCGACACGGCGCTGCAAGCGTGGCCGACCTACACCAGCAGCTTCCGATTCCAGCCCGGGCAGGGCCTGCCCGGCCAGATCTTGCAGAAGGGCAGCCCGCAGTGGGAGAGCGACTTCGGGAAGCTCAGCCCCCTCGACTACCCAAGGGCCGCGGCCGCCAAGGAGCTGGGCCTGCACACGGCGTTCGGAGTCCCGCTCCCGGCCGTGTACGATCCCGAGCTGCGCCGCGTGCGGTCTGGCGTGCTGCTCTTCTACTCCATGTCGATTGTGCAGGCCCGGCCCCTGATGCTGGGCTTCGTGGAGAGGGCCGCGGCCCTGCTTTGGGGAGCGACGTCGACGTCGATCAACTGCCTGTCGCTCAGCCAGATGACGGAGCTGCGGGAACGGGATCCGGCCGTCAAGTCGCCCACGTGGGGAAATCGCAGTCGCTCGCGAACGCCGCCCTTGAAGTCGGATGCCACGCACACCGTGCAGGACGCGAAGGACCTGCTGCAGCTGAGCGCGACCCGCCTCGGCCAGATCTCCGCCACCAGCGACGGCAAGGGCGCACCGGTCACCGTGCCCGTGCCCCGGGCGCTCAAGCCGTCCTTCGTGTCGGACGATCCGAACTTTGGAGCCAGCGCGGGCTTCACCTTGAACGGCCTCGACGTCCACTGGGACGCGCACAAGAGGCAGTGGGTCACGGAGGACAAGGCCAGCGCTCCCGTGTTCCACGGAGAGCAGAACTCCATGATGCACGACACCCTCGGGGTGGGCATGCCGCGGGGCTACAGCCCGGCCTACAGCCCGGGCCTGGACATGCTGTCCAACCGCGTGGATTCCGTAAGCCCCGGCTTCGCCGGCATGGAGGAGGACATCACCACGCCCGGCGCCTACGACCGTGGTCCGCTGGGCTACGGCCAGCCCCAGGGCGTCATCCCCGGCTACGAGCCCTTCGGGCAGTCCAAGCGCGAGCCGTCCAGGCCGCCTTCTCAGGCAAGCCAAGCGATGGGCAAGCAGCCGAAGCCCGCCAATGCGATGGGCCAAGCGGCGGCCGCCGCGGCGGCCGCTGCCGCAGCAGCCGCTTCTGCTTCCGCTTCCGCTCCCGCTTCCGCGCCATACTTTTTCATGCAGGGCCAGAGACCCGGCGTCGCTGCGGCTCCGCCGCGCGGCTACATCCCCGGCACTTCGATCAATCCTGGCATGAACCAAGCAGCGGCGATGTGGATGCCGCTGGACATGCAGCTGGCTGGGCCGTTCGGCTTCGTCGGTCTGCAGAACCAGGTGCCCAACCCGGGCAAGGTCTTGGTGCACCCGGCGGCGATGGGAAACGGCATGCAGATGGTGCGCCCCGACATGGCCGCGCAGATGTTCAATCAGGGGATGGTGCCCAACCCCGCGCAGCAGAATCTCACGATCAACGGCGTGAACGCCGCGGCCCCTGGCGCCTTCGCCGGCATGCCGCAGGTCCCGGCTCCGCGCCCGCCCGAGGCCGAGACGAAGATCTGCCGCGTGGCCGGGTGCAGCAACGAGGTATTCCGTCGGACTCTGTACTGCTCGGAGCACTCGTCGGTGCGATACTGCCAGTTCGAGGGATGCAACAAGTGCGCGCAGGGCTCGACGAAGTTCTGCATCCGCCACGGGGGCGGTCGCAGGTGCACGTATCCCGGGTGCACGAAGGGCGCCCGCGACAAGTACTTCTGCGCGGCGCACGGTGGCGGCAAGCGGTGCACGACGGAGGGCTGCACAAAGGCTGCGGTAGGCGGCTCGAACCTGTGCACGGCGCATGGTGGCGGCCGTCGGTGCCAGTTCCAGGGATGCAACAAGAGTGCGCAGAGCTCCACCAACTTCTGCGTGCGCCACGGGGGCGGCCGGAAGTGCCAGGTGGACGGCTGTGAGAAGGTCGCTCGCGGCCGCACTCGCTTCTGCGCTGCGCACGGCGGCGGGATTCGGTGCCGCGTCGAGGGCTGCAAGAAGGCGGCAGTAGGCCAGTTCCAGCTCTGCCGGGTGCACGCCGGCACTGCGCAGCCCAAGAAGCGCCCGGCCGCGGAGGTTCTCACGGCGGCAGAACTGGCGCGCCTGACAGAAAGCGCCCGGCAGCGCTTCAATTAGACTTGCTCCCGACATTCCCCCCTCCCCCCCTCCCTTGCTACAAGTATTTTTTAGAGGTTGGTTTGAGGCAAAACAGCGAAAAAGGGGGAGGGGGGGGGGGGAAATGGCGGGCTACTTAGCATAGGACATGGGATCGAATTCTACGATTGCATTCGTGGTGTGCTTTGGGCTCCGTGTGAGGTGTCTGTGCTAGCGTAGCGCGTCTTATACGCGCTCAAGTGGCGTTTGGAGCCTTCGACGCGATGGCGAACAGTTGCCCATGGCGTGTGTTTGTCGGTAGTTAGCGACCACAAAACGTATGGAAGGTTACACCGGGACCGAACCAAAGAAAACTCCAGTATTTCGACCGATGCGCGTCTATGTAAAAGTGCTCTCGCTCCTCTCTTCTCACCCCCCGGCTCTACTGATTCAGCGCGACTTTATCTATCCGCTTCGTATCTGCAGCCTTGCAACGGAGGTTCCAGAACCGTACATAGCATTCGTTCCCATGCTGAAATGTATAAGCCAGCACGTCCGCCACCCGCGACACGGTGAAGGAGAAGATGGCGGATGGCGCCTCCAGCTTGTAGCGGAGGATTCCTGCCGGCAAGATCCGTTTCGTTAGGTCACCAAAGGTTCTTTCCTGTCCTTTCCTTTCAGTTTCCTTTCTGTCAGGATGCAACCCCCTTTTTGGTTGGCATGCGTCTTTGGGGTACAGAGCTCGGCGATGTGATGGGACGGCGATGTGATGGGACACACCTGTATATTTATCGTGAACGCCAATGGCGCATGCGGCGGACTGGACGAGGAGGTGCTTTCGCGAGAACGCAAGTCGTGTGAGGCGCTCTCCCGGCAACTCGAACTCGTAGAGCTGCTTCCGCGTTCTTGCAGACAAGACCTTGGCACGGCCTTCCCTGGTCATCGGGCACAGCGCGGTGAGATCGCCATCCAGCGGGTCCATGATGCCGCCGAAGTAGCTGGTGGAGAACGCCGAGGAGGTCAGGCGGAGCCAACTCCGCATCTCCATGGAGCAAGAGCAGATCCGCTCGCACTCGGTGAACTTCTCGATGGGCCACTCCACAATCGAGAGGACCACTTGTCGTTCGCTTTCTTGGGCTCGGCCCGGCCCGCACGTGAACGTCCTCAGCCTATCCCGGCCGTCAAAGCCTTGGAACACATGTTTTTCGTTTCGGGGTCAGTGCCTCTGTAATTGTTCGTGGCTTGGCTTCCTGTTGTCTGCTGTGCTGTGTTTCCGGCGATCATGAACTACTGCTCGCGCCGGCTCCCGACTTTTGCGCATTGCCACACTACCGCACCGCGTACCTTTGTCAACGTAGTGCGACGGGCCTTCGAATGCGGAGATGCGCGAGTCCTCGACGCTCACTCCCCATGCTGCGTCGCCTTCCGCCTCGCCATACAAGTGCAGGACCTCCTCGACGACATCGTAGACAAATGCGATGCCGCCTCTGCCCTGCACGGCTCCCACGGCGTAGCGCGGATTCTGCATGTGGATGGTTGAGACCTGCGCCCGCTGGGGAATGACCACGTCCGCTCCCCGCGGCTGCAACGAGTGCGCGTCGTACACGGACAGCACCGGAGGCCCCCAGACCCTCGTGACGCTCATGGGCTTGTACAGAACCACGGCGGTGCTGTTGTCCGGCGCGACGCAGAAGGCGAGCACCTTGGGTCCGCTGCGGAACTGCCGCAGCTTTTGGCCCACGCCGTTCCGATGCGGCCTCCAGAAGTATAAGCGCGGCCCCGAGTCTCCCCAGTGCACATCATTATTCAACACTCGAGACTGCAAAGAGGTCAAAGATTATCCACGATATTTTCCGCGCCATTGTCATCGTGACTCGCGTAGTTTCTCTGAACGCCAGGTCCGAAGGCCGCACCTGCAACATCACCAGCTGTGCATCGGGCGAGACCACGATGCTATCGATCTGCGACAATCTCTTGCCCTCCGGAGCTCTATTCATGAGAGTGGCCATTGGCGTCATGTTCTGGCGGAACATGCCAGAAAGGTCCAGCACTGCCCCTCACCTGGACAAAGCAGCCTCCATGCGTCCGCTTCGGGTCCTCAGAATGGCCACCCCCGGGTCCCTCCTCGCCGCCTCGTCTTGCAAGAGGTGTACAAAGACCGGGTGGAAGACCACGGCGCGCTCGGCGTCCTCCGACAGCGCGATGCTGGCCTGTAGCATGGCTGAGTTATCACGTCAGCGAAGATCCTGGCGAGTTCGGCCGTACCAACTGGCCCCGGGTCGGGCAGCGCCAGGCCTCCTCGGGCACCCGCAGGCCGCAGGCGAAGGCCAGGATGGCCCGGCGGCACTCCAGGGGCAGCCTGGCGTAGATGGCCATGCCGCTGCTGCAGCTTTTCAATGGCCGAGCAAGCGAGGCCGATGAAGAATCGCTGCAACGCCGAGGGAAGGCCAGCATGCCAGAGCCCGCCACCGGGCTCCTGACAGCCGCAGAGGACATGAGGGCCACAGGAGCAGAGCAGAGCTGCAGAGCTGCGGCCGATTCTTCTTTTTGGCGGCGAAAGGGTCCGAACTTCGCTGCATCAGGCCTTTTGGACTCAACTTGGGCCCTCTAGGCCAATATCACAGGCGAAGAGGCGCGGAAGGAGCGATGGAGCAGGATGATTGGAGGTGACTGAAAGCGTTGAGGTTTTTGAAATGCAGTTGGATCACTATCATACTTACCATTGGTCGATGATCCTCCCGACCACGAACTCATAGTCTAATAAGGCTGTGGCGTTGATTACGGTTGAGATCGTTATACTATTTAACTATCATTCTGGCAAGTTGAAGATATTCTGATCAGAGAACCAGGATACATGCGTATCCCAAGGATACACCGCCACGTAACGCCACTTCGGAACGCCACAAACGCCGCATACGATGAAAGTCACTGCCGCGAGTCTTTGTCTTCTGCTCACTTCCGTGTCTGCGTGGCGGCAGCAGCCCATCATGGCCAAGATGGCCGGAAGCGACTTCAGCCGCCGCGCGGTGTTGTTCTCGCTATCTACGGCGGTACTTGGCGCCGCCGCACTGGTCCCCACAAAGGCTCTCGCCGGCGAAGAGTTCCTCTCCTCGCCTTTCATTGGCACGTACTCGGTGAGAGCGGTGCTGCAGCGGCTATTCTTCAGGGGAAGAAGGCTGTAGACCGCAAGAAATGGGCCAAAGGATCTGAAGATTTGTTCCTCTTCGATGCTCGATGTTCTTCAGGATCCGAATCATCCTCGGGGGTACCGTAAGATCGCTGTCAGCGGAGAGAAGGCTGTTCTGACCGGCAAGGTATTCCTGCGCCATTGGGGGATCGGATAAGGAAATTGCGAAGGAAGCGTCGACGTCCTAACGCTGAGGATCTACATTGGATCGATAGGATGAACCGGACGCGGATGAGTGGATGTTGAATGGCAAGATCGATGGCGACACCATCCTCGTGGACTTCAGGCCCAAGGGTACGCGAAGGAGAAGCTTGAACTTTACGAAAAGGATCCTAGCATGCGAGTAACCTCGTCGTCTTCCGACCTTGCAGGAGGACCCGCCGACCTCAAGGGCGTGTACAAGGTGATCCCGGCGCCGTCTGGGATTGTCTGGCCGGATGGCAACAAGTGGACGAAGAAGGATTAGGCTGCTGAATCCGGGCGGGGCATCAAAGCGCTGCGGGTGCAGACTTGTGGAGCGCATGTGGGAGGGAGCTTTCGTGGGAGGGAGCTTTCGTGGTTGCCGGAGAGACGAGGACTTGGACGGTCAAGATGAGGGATGGGAAAGACCTGCAGCTGATGGATGAGCTTCCCCATAACAAAGCGTGTCTTATTGCTCCCTACATATATGCTCGAGGTCGACGATAGGAAGGTCTTCCTTTGGTCGACGGAGCGAGTTGGAAGAGACGAATCCGCGCCGGCCTGACGCCGACCTGTACTTCTTATTCGCTCAACAGCTTCAAGAGAAGCGAGCCGATGATGCTTACTGCAAAGACTTCTCACGCCTCCGGAAACGCATTCTCAAAAGTCCGCCCCGCAGCTACCAGAAACTCCGCACAACGCACATGGAGAAGTATAGGATCTCGAAGTCAAAGACTGGGTGGTGGGTCTCGGTTGCGGACCACGTCGACGAGCTGCCTCACGGGCGGCGTGGCTTGAACTTCAGCGTTAGACACCGATGTCGTAGACATGGAAGGAGGCCCAAAAGGATCCCCAGCATCACAGGCCGAAAAGCTCGAAGAAGTCGCTGTCGGACCACTCCTCCCAGATCTGGAGCGGATCCATCCCGCTGTCACCCAAAGGTGCCTGCGATGCCAGATCCGCAGAATGCGCCGCCGGCACATCCGGCTCGTCGAGGAAGACGCGGGAGACGTCGCAGTCGAGCAGCCCGTCCAAGTCCAGCAGAGCCTCCAGCGACGCCGACGGACAACTCGGGGCGTGGAGCGCACCCAGCGGTTGGTCATTGGCCGGCGTGGGAAGCGCGACCGGCAGGTCTTGCTCGTTGAGGAAGACGCTGGACTCGTTGCCGTCGAGCAGCTCGTCCAAGCCTGGCAAAGGCTCCAGCGTCGTCTGCGGGAGCGCGGGCGTCGGCAAAGGCGCCAAAGCTTCCGATCGGCATTTGGGTCTGAAGATCTCGCGCAGCTCGCGGCGGGAGGGGTCTTCTCGCAGCGCGTCCACAACCCAACCGACATCCACGCGCGTTGGCGGTGAAAGCACATCTGCAGACGGTGAGACTTGGTCCACGAAGCGCACGGGGTACCCGACGTCGACGTGCTTGGCTTTCGACAGCCATGGAGCCACCTGGACGTCCTCGGCAACCCGCCACAGTGGCGTGGCTCCTTCTGGCCGTGAGGGAGGAAGCTTTCGGTCGTCGACGAGATCCAGACACTTCGTGTCCTGCGACTCGCTCTTCAAGAGCACGACACGGAGCTTCTGGATCTCCTTGGGGTGCCGCGATGGTGGGCCTGCTTTGAGAAGCGTACACGGCGTGCCCAGCGTCTTGTGCTCCGCCTTGTGAACGAGAATGTGCAGCAGACCTTGAGATCGCAGCGCCTCCTTGACGATGTTCCTACGCTCGGCGCGGAGTAGCGCGCGACGGAAGATGGTCCCAAAGCATCTGGCGGCCTCGGCGCGAGCCTCATCAAGGTCCGCTTTCTGCGCTTTGCGTCGCTGGAGAGTCTTGATTTGACGGTGGTGCTCTTGCTTGTGCTTGGTGAAGGTCTCCATGGCCTCTTTGATCTCTGGGATGGTCTCCGCGTGGTGGAGGATGTCGTTGTGGACTGCCAGGAGCTTGACGCTCGAGGCGTTGTGCACGAGGGTCGTCGCTTCCTGCTCGTACGGATGCTGCACGCTGACGAAGAGCGGCTTGAGCCGCTTCATGGAGGCCGGGTCGTTGCGGGAGCGCACCAGGAGGCAGCTGAGGATGATGTGCGTAGCCAGGCTGTAGTCGCTGGTGTCCACCCGAAGCTTCATCCCTTTCTCTCGGATGCCAAGACTTGGGATCCGCATCGCGGGCTTGTCGGGCAGCGGCATGTTCTGAAGCGTTGCACGCCACCTCGCGTCGCACGAGCAGATGGCCAATGCCGCCGGGCTTGGGGAGGAAGCGAAGCGGGGAGGAGGCCGCTCTGGCGCAGCAGCAGAGCGGGGCCGGCGCAGGGCTTGGGAGTCTGGGGCGGGGAGGACTGGCGAAGAACTGCAGCGGAAACACCAAAGCGCTGCAGAATCTACCACAGGAAGCGTTTCAGTATGGTCACAAATAGGTACGAAGATGATCGCTGCTTGATACCAGATACATGTATATGTATATCTTTCGTCACTCGTCGCGGTGGACATCGACTGAGAGGTCTGCTTTGGACGGAGCGACTCTGCGATCCGGACTGATTGGACGCAACGAAGCGACAATCCGACAAGGGTCCAATGGAGTGCTCGTAGCAGACCTTGCACAATGTCGATGCTGAAGCATGCCATACTTCGCGTCAGAACCACGGCTCCCAATCCAACGGAAGGGACGATCATTGGATGAGCCTTTATTTGCCATGTCTTTCATATTCATATTCATATCCTTGTCACATCTGTTACGGTACCGTATCCCGGTATATAGAACTTCTTTGCCCCTCTCAGCTGACTCCTTTCGCGACGCCACACAGCTTGCAACTGCTTCGCCAGATCGGTACTTGCAGACCAGACGCCAGAGGTCGGCTACGACTGATAAGGGGCTGATGGGGGAGGAGGAGGGGGAGCATGGCACATGGCTGATGGACGAACGAAGGACCGGCATGTGCTCTTCGTCCATGCTTGTTTTGCTTGGCCTTCAGCGAGGAAGTCGCGGAGCCAAGAACGGGCTCTCCGACATCTGCGTTGTAGCAGGATATGTCTTCGTTGCAGCCTCCGATTGCCCACAACGGTTCGGAAAGGACGGGGCGCTCCACGATGCTGCCAGCTGCTGTTTCCACCAGAACGCATGCCAAAATCGGCCCCTCGAGAGGAATGGAGAGACAGCGAGAGGAAGAAAGAGAGAGAGAGAGAGAGAGCGAGAGAGAATGGGGGCCGACTTCTCGGACTAACCCTGGTTCAGATGACTCTCCGTCGAGATGCAAGCCGGGTGAGATCGGGCTCCTGGGCTCCTGGAGTCAAGGATCAAAAAATATCACGGACTTGAGCATGAGCTTGTGTCGGCCTGGTCACCGAGGATCTGCGGACCGCAAGGCCACTGGTGAAAGTGGCATCGGCATGCCGTTGTATTGTGCGGCCCTACTTCCAAAAAAAAACTGCACAAGACCTAGGCGAATCGTGCAGAAGCTCATCCTTCCGGACCCCACGAGACTACCAGGCTTCGCTGAGCTTGCTCCGCCCCGTCCAACCGCTAGTCGACCAGATGCACACTTCTCTGCAGCTCCTGGGCGATCTCCTCTTCAAGCTCATGCCAGTTCCGCGCAGGCACCCCAACGGTGCTGCCACGATCCGACATCTGAAAGCCTGCTTTCATCTGCTCAACGCGTGCGGCAAGACCCTGCAGCTTCTCCAGCCCAAGCAGATTCACCTGAAAGCGCATCAGGTTTCGCCGGAGGAAGCTGACGACCTCCTTGGCCGTTGGCGCTTCGGGCTTGGACGCCACGTTGAGGTCAAGGCCCACAGCCCGGAGAACAAAGCGGCAGTTGGTCTTGGAATTGCCCAGATTCGCCAAGGTGAGCTTCGCCACCATCGCTTCATGCGGCGCCAGCGAGATGTGATACGGTAGCAGCTTTGCCTTCGTCGTCTTGGTGCGCAGGCTCCAGTCCGATTCCCAGCATTTCAGCCGCTTGATGCGGTCTCGACCACCCCGCATGACGTTGAGCCAGTCCTTGGTGTACAGATCAAGGCTGCCACCATGCTTCACGAAGTCTGCGGTTTCCATGAAAGGGCAGGCGGTCCAATCGGTGAAAGCGTCTCCATCCATCCGCTGCGAGATGAGAACAGCGTCAGCGGGTTCTACCACAGCGCCTTGCGATAAGGACGTTGCCTGCCCATCTTCAAATACGCAGATGCTGGCGAGGCAGCGCGACTCCATCGCTTGGTTGTCGCTGCCAGCGTTCTGATGGGGAGGCAGCAGAATGATACGCTTCCTCCAAGCCGCACTCAGCTCCTTCAGCTGGTCTGCTCCAAGAACCGAAGGCTCGCAAGGCTTTGAAGGCTCCGAAGGCTTTGAAGACTCGGAAATAGCGCTGTCTTTTTCCTCTTCACGGCCACCATTGGACGACGGCGACGCCGGACTCCACGGCGTGCATGCCCTTTGGATGGCAGCGTGCGGCCTTTGCTGCAAGCTTTTGCCATCAGCTTCGTGCACCACGCATCGCTGCCAGCTGAGGAATATGATATGAGCTGCGGGTAAGATGATATACGCTCAAGCAAGGCAGCGTGGCTGTCTCGGTCAGCTTACCTGAAAACGATTGCTTTCTGCCAGGCTCGCCATGCTGCCTCGTCGCTCCTTTTCCTCTCAGAAGACGACCCAGATGGCCTTTCACCCGCGGCGCAGTCCTTCGCTTCTCCGTGCGAAACTTTGGCTCTCTTGGCTTCTGTGGGTGATAGCCGTTCATCCGCTGACCTTGGCCGTTTCTTTTCGACGCTTGGCCCCAGCGCCATCGACGATGCTGGAGCGGCCGTCGACACCTCCGCTCTGCCCCCCTCGTCCACCCGAGTATCTGCGCTGTGAGCATTCATCCTCAACCCGTCTTGTTCGTCAACATCCTCGCGCGAAAATAGTTCATGCAACTCTTCTCCGACAGACTGCATCGTGACCTCAAAGTCCCTGGCGTCGTCTCTGTGGACCCAAATCTTCCCGAAATGGC
>JAAMXY010001463.1:0-10028 GCA_019677205.1 Pinguiococcus pyrenoidosus
ATTCGAGGGGTCCTTGGAGATATGTCGTGAAGTTGTCCGTGACTTTGCTCACGCTAGCACGAGCCACTTGCTCCAAGGTGATGGCGAGCGTGTGGACGCCGGTGACGAGGTTGCGCGTTTCAGTTAGCTCGGTGCCCTCGTCTTGTTGGCTTTCTTTCCCCTTGACAGTCTGGCTGTACGCTTGATCGTCTGCGGAAATCAAGCCATAGAGGAAATCCTCAAAGCGATCCACACCGAGGCCGATGAGGAACGAGTCGCTGAGGTTCAGCTGGGCACGGAGCTCGTGAGAGCTGCTTGCGGGGGGATCCACTTCGATGCTATAGTCCTCCGCGGCCAGGAAGTTGACCAACGAAAATACATTGATAATGCGCTTCGCAACCAGAACTTCGGCTTCCTGGCCGACGAGGAGAGACGCGGAGCGCACCCTTTGGAGTTCTTGTGAAGCTCTGCCAATGTCTTGCGCCACTGCGGAGGTGTTGGTCACCGCGTCGCCAAGATCCAGGACATTGGAAAAGGCACGGGTGAGCGCTTCTGCTGGTGGACGCCCCAGGGAACTCCCCCCGTAGCTGGCATCGTCCGTGACCGTCGTCGTCGACGTCGCCGCCGCATTGACGAGGATTGCGTCTGCCACGTTCAGGGTTGTTTGCGCAATCTGCAGGATCACATTGGTCTCACTGGATGCATTGCTGGCTCCGACACCCTCGGAGGTGGACAGCGCCTCTGCGGTGGTCGTCTGGCTGTCCAAGAGCTGCGGTGAGACAAAGTGCTGCTCCACTGCGTCCGCGAGTATGCCAAGGCCCCGGAGTTGCAGCTCTCTCGGCGTTGCGCCAGCAGCAGGTATCTCACCCGTATCAGTACTCCGGAGGAGTCCAGCCACGAACCCCAAGCTCACGTACACATCATCGACGCTTCCGAGACCGCTGTCTTCAAGCTCATCCAGGGTCTGGCCTGCGCTCTCGATCGCAACAGATGCGGTTTCGGGCCCCACAACCGTGGCATTGATCCGGCTCGTGCTGGACGCACCAAGGCTGTCGAGAATTGTGGCCGTGAGCTCCACCCGTGAAGCTTGAGAAGCAAGCCCTGCGGGGAGAAGCACGTCTTTGATGGTGTTCAGGGATAGCGTCGGATTCAGGAAGGTGCTTTCGCTCCTCCCGTATGCTCTCGCACGGAACTCATACGAAAGGGGAAGATCTGGGTCCTCCCAGCCAGATGCTGTCAGGAGGAACCTCTCGTCGAACTGGCCTTGCTCTGGAACGACGACGAAACTTCCCGAGCGAGGTCGTTCGTTTACAAGAAACGAAACTTGTGCCGTTGCGGGCACCGAGATGATGCCGCTGCTTGACGACACCTGGAACTGCGCGGACAGTTGCAACGTGTAGGGCTGTCCTTCGATCAGCGCGCTTTCTGCCAGCGCCAAATTGAAGGGAACCACCGTAGACGCTGGGTTGGCATCAAAGTGCTGCTCGAGCGCCGTCGGCGCGACGTCCGCAATGTCTTTGCCATCTGCAACCGATCCCTCGACCACTGTCCACGACGCCACGGTTGGCAAGTCCGAGAGCGTAAGGTCGGCAGCGATCTGCAGCACGTCCGCTGGATTCACCTTCTTCGAGAAGCTTGTGTGAATCCGAACCGTCGGAGATGCCGAATCTAGGACTCTGAGGCTACACGCAACCGCCTTGTCCGGCGCAGGGCTTTGCGCGGAGCTGACCTTCAGCATTAGAACCACCTCGCATCCCACCAGCAACGATGCGTCTACGAACGCTACTTCCATGGACGTGTCAAATGTGAGAGCCTGCGAGAGCGCGGCTTCACATTGATCGGTATCGTTCGCAGCCGCAGCCACATAAGCACTCGTCAACGACACAACGGCCGCATCCTGCGCAGCGCTCCGGGACGGTCCAATGTTAGGATCAAAGCTGCGGCTGGCGTTGACGGTGTGCAGGAAGCCGGGAACGAGAACATGCCCGTTCCCACTGCTGGGGCGTTCGAAAGGGCTCACTGAGACGTCACAGCCTGTGACGCGATCCTCAAGAGCCAACACGGGAACTTGAAGGTTGATCGTAGCCTCGGACTGCACGGCGTTGCTGGCGGAACGTAGGCGCAGCACGAGCTCATAGTCCTCCCCGGCTACCAAGTTGGGATACGGAGGCAGAACCAGTACACCGTCTAACGACGTGTCTGCCACAATCGAAACGGGGTTGCCCATCGAATCGTAGATGCGCCAGTCGAAGGAGCCTTGGACAGCTGTGCTTGCATTGCAAGGACTGCTGACCAGACCTTGGAAGGTGTTCTGCTGGTCGACGCGTATTTCGCCCTCCTGATACCCTTCAATCCGTGCCGCAAACGCTGCTTCCGCCAGTCTTTGCACCTCGAGACCGGCGTACGTAGCGCTCTGGCCAGCAAAGTTTGTGACTGTCACGTTGAAGCGCATAGAGAACGTGGCATTCTCCGCATTGCCGACGGCTGAAGACGGTTCAACGACTGGCAGATCTTCGATGTTGTACGTCAAGGTGTCCTTGGCGGAGTCAAAGGCCCGCTGAAGGCTCGGAGGTATCTGGAACGAGTTCTCGATCTCCCAAACGTATTGCAGTTCACGCCCCCCGCCGACCACCGTCCCAGAGGCGTCAATGGTGCTCTTGGCCGCTTCGCAGAGGGAAACTGGTGAATCAAAAATGAATTGCCCCCGCGGCGACTCTGGGTCTCGTGGTGCAAGTACGACGATGGTATTGTTGTTGTTGTCATTTGGACGACCATCGCAGCTCTCCAAGCACGCCAGGCCAGTCCCTTCTTTGGTCGCAATTGAATCACCGGGGCTTAGAGTGGAGTCTGCTCCATCAAGCACCAATCTCAGTTGCTTCGCATCCTGCCACTGGCATTGCTCATTCCCAAGGGTCGCTCCGGCCAGAATCTCTTCGCATGGGAAAAAGTCTAGGTAGGATGGAAACCGGTTGGTCGCGCTGGCGAATCCCAAAACAATTTCAGTAAGCGTGTCCTCCATTCGAGCGAAGGATAATTGTGATCCTTCACCGAGATTCGGGCTGGTAGAGGGTGTCGTCGACGGGCTGGTTGACGGGCTGGTAGAGGGTGCCGTTAACGGGCTGGTTGACGGGCTGGTTGATGGGCTGGTAGAGGGTGTCGTCGACGGGCTGGTAGAGGGTGTCGTTAACGGGCTGGTTGACGGGCTGGTTGATGGGCTGGTAGAGGGTGTCGTCGACGGGCTGGTAGAGGGTGTCGTTAACGGGCTGGTTGACGGGCTGGTTGATGGGCTGGTAGAGGGTGTCGTCGACGGGCTGGTAGAGGGTGTCGTTAACGGGCTGGTTGATGGGCTGGTTGATGGGCTGGTAGAGGGTATCGTTGACGGGCTCGTTGACGGGCTGTTAGATGGTGTCGAAGATGGCCCATTGGCATCGCTTGAAATCGTAGGGAGCAGCGAAGGGAGACTCGAGGGTGTCGCTGCCGGAGCTGTCTGCGATGCGCAAGGACAGCTGAGACACTTCTCATCGTAGATCGCAGACCCGTTTGTACCGCTGGTGGCGCCTGACGTGTCGACGTTTGGATGCAGGTTCCAGCAGAGGATGTTACTGAAGGCGTTCGCATTCTCGAACATGTTACTCATATCCGTCACGTTGCGCACGTTCCAGTTGCCGATGTCCTGGTTGAAGGCATCCGCATTGTTGAACATGTATCTCATGTCCATTACGCTGCTTACGTCCCAGCTGCCGATATCCTGGTTGAAGGCGGTCGCGCTAGCGAACATCCAGGCCATGCCCGTCACGCTGCTAACGTTCCAGCTTGCGATGCCCTGGCTGAAAGCGTCCGCACTGTAGAACATGTATCCCATGTTGACTGAGAGTCATAATATATCAGGCCGAGGGAATCAAACACTTTCATTCTGAGCGCACGGAAAGAAGCGTTTCTACACAAAGTGCATTTTATGACGCCGAAAGCGCGTGAGAATGGCGTCCCATAGAGTACACTCCTTCTTGCTGCTCGCGATCATCTCATTACGCACCGAAGCGACGATAGTGAAGTATAAAGAGGACGAGACTAGCCGCGACTTCCTCGAACACATTCCGCCACCGAAGGCATCCCGCAGCGAGGCGTTCAGCATGGCCGTCCTGAGTCGCGTGCACAACGAGCAGGCCATTCTGTCCGACTTTGTGGCCCATTGGCTGGACGAGGGCGCGGAGCGGATTGTACTCATCGACGATCGGTCGGAGCCCAGCGTCGTCTTCCAAGACGAGCGGATCAGCGTCTTCCACATGGAGCTCCATAGCATGGAAGACGGCCACCGTGTACTTGCGAGCGCCTTTCTGGCCCTCAAGAAACTTGGCTACATGTGGGCGATGCATGTCGACGCGGACGAGTTCGTGACGACGCGGAGGCACGCGTCGAGGACCGTGGCGGAGGAGTTGCAGATGACGTTTGCCAACCGATCCGTGGTCCAGGTCCCGTGGATTCTGATGAACAGTGACGAAAAGGAGAACCCCGCGTCTGTTGTTGAGGACGTGACGTGGCGGTGGAGCCAAGATGTTCACCACGACAGCGGGGTGCACAAATACCGGGATCGATATCACATGATCGGCAGCAAGAGTTGCGTGCGCTTAGACTGCCTACCGGATTCCGTTTCGCTCTCTGATCACACGGTGAACAATCCAGATTACTCTTGCGGCGACCGGGTCGCGTCGACCACAAATGAAGATGTGAACAGTCACCTTGTGAAGCTTACGGAGGAGATGATTCCAGTGGCGTACCTCGTCGCGTACCACTATCGAGTGTATTCCGTGGAACAGGTCAAGAAGAAGTGCGACCAACAAAGCATCTTCAAGGACTACCACGGCGAAAATTGCGTAGGGAGCGCCATGGAATCTGTCCACAAAGACGTCGAGGATACGGTGTTGCGTGAGAAGTTTCGGGCCCGGCGAAGCAAGACGCCACGCCCAACCTGACAGTTAGGATGCCCGAAGGAACAAGTTGAGTCGCTCCACTTTTTCTATCATCGCAACGCACAGGCGGCCTGAGGAGGACTGTCGCGTGGTAAGTATCCATCTCCATCGCGACTTGGAGCGCTCCCGCTCCGGCTTCCTGCTCTCCATTGCGTAGATGCGTGTCCATGCACATCCCCAGTCTCCTCCACCGCTACCTTGACGACGCCGCAGTCTCCGCTCAGCTTCTCCACAACGTGTTCGAGCACATTGCGGGTGTGTGGCGGCGCGGCAACAAAGATGCGGCGGCGTCCTTTCAGCTCCGCCAAGGTAAAGAAGCATGCTGAACCACTGCCGCGATGAGCGATGTCACGATTGTCCCTCCTATCGTACAAGGCTTGTAGAAGCGAATGCCATCCACAACGCCTTGTCGCTTCGAGGACGAGAACATGATCAGTCTTCCGTCCGTCGGTGAGCATCGTCTCGCCAGCTGCTGTGCTGCTTTCGGCACCGCTCTCCTTCGCCACCACCGCTCCAGTTCGAGGCTGCCACCTTTGGGAAGAAAGGTACTGCAGGGTGGTGGCTGTGTGACAAAAGCAGGTCAGACTCACGCGAGGTTTCTACCAGGAGCATCATAGGGGCGATCGTTAGATGCAGCGCTTCTCGAAGACAGCTACACTCCATGTATTCTTGACATGATAGTCTTTTTCTTCCCCAGTTCGTGCATGCGTCGCGCTTGCCTTCAGTGTGCGCTACACGATGCCTGGATCTCTTGAATGTCTAGCCGTCGTTCCACCAACGGTGAAACGCAGCGGTTACTTCTTCAAAGAAATCGTTCCGAATTTCGCGCTCGTCTTCTAGGGAGCCGCTGGAAGCTTTCGTGGGCTTTCGATTGATCGTGCGATCAAAAAAGTCCATCTCCAGAAACCAGGGCCCGTACTTGCTGCTTGACCCGTCGGCGAGCCCTCCAGAGATGCGCTTCGCAAGGTCAGGTGCGAAGGTGTCCTGGAGCGACCTGAGGGCCTCTTTGCGCTCATCAGGTGAGGTGTAGAGGAGCACGATGAAAGCATCCGACAAACGAAGTGGGCGATCACCTTTTGATGCTTCTTGAGCGCGCCGCATGCACCCCTCGGCGTCCGCGAGGCGCTCTCCACCCCCGTTGTCCTCTCGACAAACGTAGTTGGCCAGCCCATGTTCCTTAGCACGCTTTGCTTCCCAGACTTGTGGATCACGCGTCGTCATCACGACGCGGAAGGGGTGGTCTGGCGCCAGTGCCGCAAACGACGGAAGGAACGTGGCCGTCGGTACGTCCGCCAAAGCTTCGATGCCAGACGTCATGAGCTCCCAGAGGACGTCCGGCAGCTTGTCCAGGATTTTCTCCACGCTACAGCCGCAGGTCTCGAACGCCTCGAGCAAGGGATCCATAAAGAAGGGCTGGCTTTCCGAGAAAGGATTCGCGCAGCAAACGTCTTCAGCGTGTTTTCTGTCGCTGCAGTACTCCGGGGTGCCTTTCATCTCTTGCAGGTCGTTGGAAAGGCCGCAGTAGTCGTGGAGATGCTGCTCATCGTTGCTGATGCAGATGGCAATTACTTTGAATAGCGCTAGGAACTTCGCGTTGGCCTTCGCAACCGCCGGCTTCCTTTCGTCGTTGCAGCACAGCTTGTAGTGACAGGTTGTCAGTCCAGATTCGCACATGATCTGGTACACCGCATGGGACGCCGTCGTGCCCTGGCCAGCCGCTAGGAGCCGGAGCGTGATATCGGAAGCATCTCTGGCCAGCGCTCGAGCGTCCCTGGTCTCCGTCCCGTTGAGGTTTACTCCTTCACAGCAACGAGACGCGGTGAAGAAGGCTATCGCCGAGAACAAAGCGGAAACTCTCGCGCACCGCAGCCTTGCTCTGGAGCGCATGCTTGGAGGAAATGAGCGTGGTGGAGAACGTGACCCGACTCCCGCGTGCCAGCAACGCGTGAGCACACCTTGGCGACACTTGCTCCAAGACGTCCGAGGCGGAGAATCTGATAAAGTTTGAGAAAGGATGTGTGCGGGTGAACTCCGAGTTGTGAAGGATCGGGGCGCCAACCCTGGTGGAGCGGCGCAGAAGGGTGACGGCCACAACTCTCACTTCTCCCAGGTCTACATCCTGGGGGGCAACCTCACGCTTTAGACAAAGTGCTGCAGCAGCTGGTACTTTTTGGATTGTCGTTTTGATGCTCGGTTGTCGGCAGCAGGACTGGAATGGGTTCGCCGAGGAGTGCGTCAAAGGCAAGAAGGGACACGTACTTTTCATGGCCTCGCTCGTGGGGAAAGTGCTGCGTCTGCCAGGTCCTTGGTCCTGAATCAAAGCTGGCACGAGCAAAGCGGGGCACGAGACGCTTTCGCTTCCCGATCTCGGCTCTCCGCCGCCGCAGTCACTCGTCTACAGGGCCTATTCAGCAGATCCGCTGCCACAAAGGGTTCAGACGAGGAGCACAACTGTGAGAAGGATGACTCCCTCCCTCTATCGCTTGCGTGGCGTCTACATGCAGGTTTGGTCTGGAACACTGCGCGGCCGCTGAGCAACCAGCCCAGCATGCAGCGAGTGCGGCAGGGTTCAACATTTGGTCCGGCCCATCGCAACACAAAGCACGCAGTCACACGGCGTGAATCACGCCAGCACGCAGCGTAGGTCAACTACCTAGGTGGGATCGAGTGGCCGACAATTGCGTCGTGCAGCCTTGATTTGATCTATCATGGTCTCCTCATTGGGGCTGTCGCACAGCGGCGTGAGTAACGGGAACTCCTTCCGCGCCTCCTTATCAGCAAGCACAGCGTCACCCTGGAAGAGAGGCACTGCAAGCTTGTTCACGTTGTGCGTGATCGTGTTAAGCGCAGCCATTTCCGCCTGAAGCGACGCCTCGCCGACGCGAGCCTGCAACGCCTTCCAGGGGGCCAGCATGAACTTCTTGAGAGCTCTGTAGAGTTCCATGTCGACAGAGAGCGTCTCGTACTCCCTGTAGTCGAAGTTCTCGAAGGGGTTGTCCGGTTGTGACTGCTTGTGTCCGTTCCCAGAGCCTTGATCCCCGTCGTGCACGATGGACACGGTGACCATGTCGCGGAAGTTCCAACGAAGTCGATGTCGCAGGAGGACTAAGCTGGCATAAAGCTGCTCCAGCACGATGACATGAAGACCCTCGGGCCCGAAGCCGTGGCCCTTCTCTCTGGCCTCCCTCTCGAAGACTTGCTGAAGCCTCCGGACGTCCGCCTTGGTCAAGAGATGGAGGTCTTGTGCCAGCGGATTCCACAGCTCCGTGCTGTTGGTGAAGTCATTGCGGTCGACTTGGTAGTACGCCAGCGTAGAGAGTAAGTGCGACATTGCTTTTCGGGTGGGAAGCACAAGAGCAACATCGTCGCCGAAGAACGCTCGCCACGCGCCGTAGATTTCCTCCAGCCAGCGACCCTGGCGCTCGCCGCAGTCCCGGGCCGGCCACCAGTCCTTTCGGCTGAAGATGTGCCTCACCGACATGTCCACATGGGTGCTGTCGAGTGCCCTCCACTCGCGCAGCCGCTCCACACAGGCGGCTCGAGACCAAAAGTTCTGCCCAACGTCCATCACGGCTCCCGCAAAGCATACGCCCATCTCCAGGCCCTTGAGCGCCACCATGCGGGAGAGCGTCGAGGACGCCGTCTTGTGGGTCTTCACGAAGAAGACGTTCCGGTGGGGTGACGCGTACTCCTCAAAACCGCAATTCGCGGCCAACGCGGCCTCGAGCAGCCGCAAACCCTGTTTCGGCTCGCTGTCGTCCCATCCGAGTTCGTCCACATCCGTCGTTCGGCAGTACGCAGCCGCTTGCTCCTCCAGTCCCCACGCGCCCGGCAGAAGCAGCAGGAGAGACAGCAGCGAGATCATCGTCTTCAGCGCCGGCGGATGTGGCGTTGCGTTTGCGGCACAGAATGCAAAAGAATGCTGCAGCTCGGAAGAAATGGTTGCACTTCCGGAGCTTTTTGCATTTAGTTCGAACAGACCAATGTTTTGCTGCCTGTAGGTTGGTCCACTTGGTTGTGTTAGACGGTTATTCAGGAACAGGAATCGACGTGATAGAGACAGTGAGAGGCGTTCCCAGTGGGAGAAAAGTTGTTGTGTTGAGTACATTCGTGCTTACCAGCTCCACGTGGTCCTTACGTATCTTGTATCCTTCCACATTCAACGTCAAGGCGATCGCTGAGTTGTTCGGCTACGTGTGAGAGTGATCCGGACTATCCGAGTCCGGAATGATCACACTATCGATAGCTACGACTACTTCATTACTGTACTCACGCTGTTTTCTGATACTCCGCCGCAGAGCTGAGCTATTGGCCTTGCCTTAATCGTCAGCTCTGTTTACTATATTTACTTAAATAGTCTGCTGTAGAAGTCCTTGTGCTTGTTCCCCTCCAAAGACTTCGTGAAACCATCAGCTATGTTGTCCTCTGTACCGATATGCTTGACTTCGATGATGCCTCCTAGTGCGAAGCTCCTTGTCGCGTAGAACGGAAGTCCGATATGCTTGGCTTTGAGGCGATTGTTCTCCGCCGTGATCATTTGGACGACGCCAAGATTGTCGGCGAAGATGATTGTTGGCCTTGTTGGCGGATCCCCGAGGGATCGAAGCAGATTCCTGTAGTATCGTGCTTCACAGGACGATCTGTAGGCAGCTTTGAACTCGGATTCGAAAGTACTGGTGCTGATGGTGGTCTGCTTTTTCGACTTCCACGCGACTGGGTTCCCATTGTGGAACACGATGTATCCTGACATCGAGCGGCGATGAGCATCTGCTCCGCCGAGATCTGCGTCGGAATGGATCTCGAGTAGGTCGGCAGTGCCCTCCAGATACGGCATGGTGGACTCCGAAAACAAGCCTTGGTCTTCGTCGTCTGCTGGTAGGAGTCCGTCGAGATCCGGATACATGTCTTGCGTTGTCCCCGTTTGCGTCCGCACATCGTCCTGGCTTTTCCCGTAGGATAATCGTGCCGCGAGTGTGCGCTTGACGTATCCCATCGCGTGTCGGAGAAGTTTCATGGACAAGTCACTATCAAACAAAACTCAAAACTCGAAAAAGGGGCCCAACCCGTGCGCACCCGGTACAT
>JAAMXY010001466.1:0-20730 GCA_019677205.1 Pinguiococcus pyrenoidosus
CCTATCTGGTCTGCGGTCCGCTCTGGGCGCGTCGGCGGTGGACTGGATCGGCACGTACGTGGGCGTCGCTGCGGTAGCAGCGGTGAACTTCTTCGACATGAGCAATACGCTTGGCTTGAAGAGAGGGTAAAAGGGGACGAGGCGGCCTATATCTTGTGAGCGTGCTTCACTCTAGTGAGGTTCTCAGAAGGAATTTGAGGTATGGTATTATAGCGCGGTGATGGAAAGCCACTTCCATTCACCGTGGGAGGTGAAATTGGACCCTCCCGTCGAGAGATAGTAGAATAAGAACACCCTTCTCAGGGCGTATGTAGCATTTGCGAGGTTGTTGTCGTAAGACTCGATTCTCTGGCGGACTCGTCGCAGCTGCTTTTGCTAGCGTCTGCGCCGCCGTTTGCGATCGTAGAAAGATTTAGGATTGGTATTTGCTTCGCTCCGCCTTGCTCTGATTCACGTTCATCATGCAAAGCTGTGCGTCAAATCACAAGTCATTTGACTTGCTGCTGAAAGTTTCATTACCTCGGGCGACACGCGTCCAGTGATGTCGGCGAGGGAAATTTGCAATACCATGGTAATGCCAGACCTCTCGCAGGTCACGAATCTCCACTCCGGACCCTGCTCGTCGCCACTAGGCTTCCATCGCGCCCACTTCACCTGCCGGCAGTCTCATCGCAATCTGTTCATCTACGCTTCTGGGCAGGAAAGTTTCTCCCTTTGGAATCCCAAGATCGTCGGTGAAACGCACACCACCGCATCTCTCGTTCATCATCGAGAAAAACTCTTCAATCTTCTCGCACTGTGCCTCCTGGACGAGCCCCGGGTACGCTGGTCCGAGCCCCGACCCGGAGTCCCCAATCAGTCGACTGAGCATGCCGAACAGCCCGTAGTCCGCGCCGGTGGGCTCGGAGGTGCCAAGCAGGAAGCCGTTGCTCCTCTCCAGTCGCGCATTCAGCTCCTTGAGGTGATTACGAAGGCTCTCGCGTACCGCCGCGCTGCCCCCGGCCAACGTCTCTTCGGGCAGGTACTTGACGATCTTGTCCATGATCTTCTTCTCGTAGCCCAGGTTCCGCAGGAGTGCCCTCGGCGCGCAGCAGCAGGGACACAGGACCCGAAAGACGGCGGGGACGGCACTCTCCACCTCACCTTTCATGGACGACTCGAAGCCCTCGTCGTCGATCCAGCTCATGTACTGCACGTGCTGGTTGAACTCGGAGCCCAGGAAGGAGTCCAGCTCCTTGGCCTCCTCCGTGGGGTAGATGGGCGCACCCTCCACGAACTGGTGCAAGAACTCCAGGATCTTCTGGGAGTCCGGAATGAGCTTGTCGCCCCATCTGAGCACGGGAACGGTGGCTGGCGGCGCCAGGACACCGGGGTCGGCGAGGTACTGGTAGCGGAACGGGATGCCTTTGTCCAGCATGTAGGCCGCCGCCTTCACGCAGAACTGGCTGGAGCGGACCACGAAGAGAACGATCACATCGGGCAGCTGCAAGAACGAGAAAAACCGTCAGAGATAGGAAGACTTGGCGAGACATGAGCCTTGCACAGACCTCAACGTCAGCCTTCATGGCAGAGGCTTCCACCGCCTGCACCACCGGAGGCCCTGGAGTTGTTCCCCTCAGCAACGGGGCGTCCAGCTGGCTTCTGCGGAGGCGACCGATGGCTCTTCGGACGGGTGGGTGGCGAGCTCGGCGCATCGCTGGGGGAAAAAAAGTGGAAGAGCGCACGCGTAGGTGGCAAGAACAAAAGAATGTGCTGCTATCTTCGCATGGAATGGCTACATAGGAATGGGATCGAGTTGCCTATTGGCCAACGTGATTGGCTGGGATGGAATGAATGCCTCTCACTCGGCCATTCTAGAACGTTCTAAAGAAATCGACGTTGCGCTTCGCCTTGACATGATTGGATAGATGCTGGACTTCAAAAAGAGTACCAGAAAGGTACCTGTTTCCATCTGTCACGAATCCTTCCGACACGCTGGACTCTGGCTCTCGGCCCTTCTGTTTCTTCGCCGCAGAGCGCAGAGCGCCACACAGGCGATTCTCATGTCTCGTACGCCTTCTCCCCAGTCTCACCTGCAGGCCAGAGGCTCGGGGCGTGCTGGTAGCAGTACCGAGAAGGCCTTGAAGTGCCGCCGTCGCCGCCATCCTGCAGGTCAAGCAGGGCGTCGAGGCAGCAAAAGCTGCTCCGGCAAGAAGCGACCGGAGCCCCGCCAGCGGGAATCGCGCCTGGGCGATGAAGCATGGCGTATTCCCCAGGCGGATCTAGAGATACTGGGAGGGAAGCAAGCTATGCTCGGTCGCGGTGCCTTTGGAGAGGTCAGGCTCGGATTGCTCCGAGGTCTCCCGGTCGCCGTCAAGCTTCTGCATGGCATGGACGGAGCGACTCTTCCTCCTCTTTCTCCTCTTGCTGATGGTGCTGCTGCTGATGGTGCTATTGCTGATGGTGCTATTGTTGCTACCGCAAACAAGACGGAGCACGAGGCTGGAGGGGGGTCAAGAGACGCTGAAGTTGCGGGTGCCTCCAGATCAGCGGCGACTGCAGCGCTGAGTTCGAGGGCAGCCGAGCTCATGCAGGGAGTCAAGCTCTTGTCTAGGCTACGGCATCCAAACCTGCTGCTCCCCCTGGGTGTCTCCATGTGCGAGGCGCCCTTTGAGCACATCCCGAAAGCAACTGTGATGGAGCTCATGCCGTGCTCACTGCACGGCATTCTCCATGAACATGGCGGCTCCGGCTTGAAGCTGAACTTTGGTGACGTTCTTCAGATCGCCAGTGGAATGGCGGCGGCGCTGCGATTTCTGCATGAACAGAGCCCGCCGATCGTCCACGGGCGCATCAAGGCGAAGAACGTTCTGGTCAAGGGGCACCGCGTGTGCCTCAGCGACCTTGGCCAGGCTCGGGCCGTCAGCTATCCAAGCGAAGTCGCGACGGAAAACGGAAACGGAAACGGAAGCGGAAGCGGAAGCGGAAACGTTTTGGATGGCAGCGGAGAGAATCGCGGCGGGGCTGCCAAACTTGCAAACGCGTCGGGTGAGCTCTTTCGTTGTGCTCCCGAGATGATTACGGCGAACCTAGCTCCGACGATGGACATCTTCAGCACAGGAGTGCTCATCCTGGAATGTTGCACTTCAGAGATTCCAAGCGTCGAAGCCAGAGAAGCACAGCTTCATCACGCCATTAAGCGCTTCCCGGTACTAAGAGGTATTCTGTCATCTTGCCTCAACTCACAGCCACGCCTCCGACCGACAGCGGCCGAGCTGTGCTCCAAGGTTGCGGATCTCTTGGCTACTGGAGAACGGGACTCCCCACTCACCAATCATAAGTTCTGCCACCTTGGCATCTTGGAGAGGAGATGGGTCGAAGCTGAGGTGGAGTCCCGTACTGCAGACTTAGTTGCCAAGCACACGTCCCTGTCTCGCCTACTCGCCGCGGAGCGAGGGCGCTGGCAGCAAGAGGCGACGAAGTGTGACGAGGCGGAGGCTCGAGAGAAGGAGCTCATGTCGAAGCTCCAGATCCTCAAGGAAGCGCAGCGCCAGGCTGTACAACGAGCTGCCGAGGCCCAGAGCGCCATGGATCATGCTCAAAGACAAAGAGCTGAGGCAGAGCAGCAATGCATCAAAGTCCAGAACCAGAACGATGAGCTGGCCGCTGGGCTGAAAGAGCGGGACGCAGGCGTGCAGAAGCTCCAGAAGCAGATCTGCGCGTTGGAGCGGAAGGTGCACCATGTCCAGAAGTCTTTCGGAGACGCCGCCGACTCCAAAGTCAAAGCGGAAGAACAAATGAAGGCTCACGCGGCTGGAGCCCAGCGCCTCTCCGACGCCCTGAAGGCCGCGAGAGACCAAATCCACCAACTGCAGGTCTTCAACCACGAGACCGAGGAACGAGTTGCTCAGTCTCTCCGTCGCTGGGAAATGGAGAAGGCGGATCGCCTTAAGCTTTACTTCAAGCTCCAAGCCGCCAAGCGACAGATCGCCTCCACGGAAGATGAGCGCCGCGAAGCTGTTGCGGAGCTCCACAGAGAACGTGAGAAGCTGAAGGCCTACGGCGACCTCCCACCGGCAGATGTCCTCTCGCGAGAGCTGGGGGGCTTGCGCCACCAGGTCGAGGCGCTCGAGCGCCAGACCTCCGTTCTCACGCAAGCGAAGGAGCGACTAGAGGCTGAAGTCCAGACTCGGCAAAGCCACGTCGAAGAACAGTCGAGAGAGCTCGACGCGCTGCGGCACAATGGTGAGAAGGAGCGGAGGAAGGTGGCTGAGCTAGAGGAGCTTCTCGCATCCACGCGAAAGAACGTAGAAGCCAAAGTGGTGGAACGAACGGCAGCCTTGTCTTCCGAAGCGGCGCAGGCGGCGTTCGAGGCAAGGAGGGCAAAGCAGACCGCCGAGCGGGCAATGAGGAAGCACGCTGAGCTGCAGGCGCTCTTCGTGGAGCAAGCCCGCCACAATCATGCTGTGCGCTCAAATGCCTGGAACGAAAATCAAGACAACGTGCTGAGACAGCAAACCATAGCGCCGGAGGAGACGAAGGGCGACGCCAGTTCTAACCTCGACACCAACCCTGCTTCGTTTTCCGACTCCGAGACCGCCGCAGAGAAGGCACGTCTATTGGTCGTCGAAGCGGAGGTAAGAGCGGTAGCATCGCCGCCGTGTATGAAGTGACTCTCTCTCTTTCTTTCACACACAGTCTTAGACGCTTGTTTTACTGCGCCAGGAGCGGAACGGTTCGCAGGGAATCGTGCAGCTGCTCAAAGACAGCTGCAAAGCTACTGGGGAGCCAGAGAGTCATCCGCCGCCGTCGGCAGGCTGCAATGCTGATGCACAGGAGGAGGCTAGCGACAACGCGGCAGCATTCTCGCTGGACCTGCAGCATGCAGCTTTGCAGGTGCTTCTGTCGCGGCATAGTCAGGGCTTGCGCCAAAGGGAAGCTCTGGGCGAGGGCGGACTCTTCGATGCGCTGCCAAATGCGCTTCGGCTGTTCGGAGAGCGCGACTCGGAGAGACTGGTGGTCGTCGTCAAGGTCGTGTCAGGCGTCGTCTGCAAAAGCGATGCCAACCGAAACCGCGCGCGGACCTCGGGGCTTTGCCACATCCTGCCACAGGTCCTTCGCGCGCACATCGATGGCCAGCGATCCGATCCGCAGGCAGAGCTGCTCGCCGCCACCTGCACGTGCTTGACCAACTTGTCTCACAACTCCGACCCGAATCGACGCGCACTGTGCGACGCCGGCGCGATCGACGTCGTTTTGGACGCCATGGAGATTCTGCCACTCTCGCCTGAGGTGCAACGAAGCGCGTGCTGGGCGCTCCTAACCCTCGCCGCCACAGAAGAAGTCGCAAGGGAGATCGCCGCCGCCGGAGGCATCGGAGCGATCGTCGCGGCTTTTCTGAACATTCCGACGGACGAGGACGTCGCGCGTTTCGGTACCTGGGCGCTGCTGAACGTCCTGCTGGACCAGACAGATGCTGGCGTCTTGAGTTTGGCACGGAGAGAGGGCCTCGCCACCATCATGAAGTCGCATCAGACGCGGTATGCGCTCCGCAAGGACATCGCGGACAAGGCGGCCGCAGTCTTGCTGCTGCTGCGGAGAGGCGACGAGGCGCAGCAGCCTCCGCGATGGCCACGAAGACCGCGCGAGAGCGCTGCAGCGCCGCACAATCACCAAAAGTGACACAGCAGCTTACTACTAGTAGCCCTATAGCCGCGACGCCCTTCTGTTGCGGCCTTCGGTTGGAACCGAACCGATTGGATCCCGCGTTTCCAACGGTCGTGCCCAAGCCGTTAAGACAAAATAAACATTGTAAACCATGATTATATTTACTATATATCTTCAGGTACACTAGGATTAACGCACCGAAGACACGGTTTCCCGCCAAATCCGTTCGAAGAACGATCCACGTCCGGCGACGCGTACTGCAACTCCAAAATCGCTCTGTTTGCGGACAGCCACCTCACCGTGCGCAGCGGAGTTGTAAGTTGTGATTTGTGAGAGCTGAGGTGTGAGCTGCGAGAACATCCTCATGGAAGCCCCGCGGGAGATTTGTCTGTCGGACGCGGCGACGTCGCCAATTGCTTTGGAGAGCAAGCGAGTCCCTGGCGAAGCCACGAAATTTCAAACGCCGCCGGCAGTCTCTCTTGCTGTCTCGCCCCCAGACAGTCGCGCGGGTATCGAGAAGGCTACCGCACGCAAGCGAAGTCGTCTGGATCCGCGGGCAGAGGCTGTGCTGTTCTGCACGGACTTTCGCGCAAAGCTCGCGAAGCTCTTGAGCAGTCAGAGCGCACCAAGCGTCGACGCCCACAACGGACGGGCGGGAAGCGTGCTCTCCAATCAAGAGCAGGAAAGACAGCAGAGCGCGTTGTCGGGTCTGAAGAGCGAGGTCCATGCGGCGACGGAAACGCAGCTGGAGCTGCGGCACGAGCTCGCCAGAACTCGTGAAGACAACGCGGAACTTCTCGAGACCGTCAGCTCCCTGCAAAAGAAGCTGCAGCACCTAGAGAACGAGCTGGACTCCATAAAGCTGGATTCTGCTCACGCGAGACACGATCTGGAAGTCGAGAAGGAGACCGCGAAGGGGTACCTTCGTCTGATTGAGAAGCACGAGGCTTCGAGGGTACAGAGATCTGAGCAAGAAGATGCGCTCAAGCATGCTCTGCGGATACTCAAGACGAATACCGATCGCATCTCCGAAGGAGATGTCAAGCTTTGCGAGTACTTTGACACGTGGAAGAGAGAACGAGCCGAAATTCGGCAGGAGATCGACGCCGTTTCTGCGCAGAATCGCCAACTGCAGTGGTACAACGACGCCATGCAGAGCGCGACATGCGCTGCCACAGAGCAAATGAGAGGACTTAGGAAGCAAGTGGAGATGCTCAACGAAAGAGTCGTCAGGCTCTCCGACGAGAACGCGCATCTGCACGAGAAGAATCTTCGCATGCTGGACACGTTGCAAGAACATATGTCCGACAAAGTTGCGCAGCTCTTTGTAGCAGAGGTGTCCGACGCATGCTGAAGACCTCGCAGCGAAGCATTCAAGCCTTTCGTCATCTACTCCTTCGTGCATGCGGCCAATATCGCGATCGCCACGACCAGCGCTCCAAACAGGATGGACTCGACGAGAGACTTCGCTCTGCGCGCGTCCTTGAACACATCTTCCGGCATCGTGGCGAAGGTGTGGCTCTTCACAACTTCGCCGACCGTGTCAAAGCCGTCCTCACCCACCTTGTGCACCGCAAGCTTCAAGTGCTCATGCTCGAGTCGGAAGAGGGCCCACATACTTCGTCGCCCGATCTCCAAGACCGCAAAGAGCGGGTTCAGATACTCCTGGAGCTTCACTCCAAACGGATCGCCCTTGTCCGTCGGAATCAGGGAGAGCGTCCACGTCATGCGCAACAGCAGGTCAACGTGCATAGCGGAATAGTAAAGGATGCGCAGCCGCGGGTTGGTCGGGGCGGCGTACATCAGCCTTTCGCGCAGGAGCCCGGACTGGCGCTTCGGAAGCGGCCGCCTTCCCTCCGGAGCTTCGTCTAGAAACTGCAGCAGGCCCCAATCCATTCGCAGATCCCAAAAGAATTGATACAATGACGCGGACAGGAAGAGGATGAGCCATACCGATTGAAGGATCCCTGAGGCGCCGGAGCTCCACGACGGATGGAAGATGCCGAACAACGACACACTCTGCGCCAGCGCGTACTTGAAGGCATTTGCCAAGTACGGCCAGCGCTTTCCACTCCGTCCGTACTGGTGCAGGCACTGCATACATCGCCACCAGAGCGGCAAGACGCTGATGATGGGGATGGCCACCGCCGCCGTAAACGAGCCTGATCTGCAGCTCGGCGAGTCGGGCCCGCTCTGGCTCGCGTCGGGTGCTCGAAAGTCGCCGGAAATGATGAAGCATGCGGACAGGGCGAGGTCGGTCCAGACGCGGACCATACTCGTGATCACATCCGCCACGAACGTATGCTGAAACAGCACCTCGGAGAATGGGGACAGCAAGACGCTTCCAATGGTGACGATCAGCGTGCGGCGCTGATACCAGGGGAACAGCTGCCGCCAAGCCAGGAAAGCCACCAAGACGGCGGGCAGCACCCAGTGCTCTAGGTCATCGGCGAAGCCGGTGTCCTGGCGGACCACCTTGAAGTACAGGACCAGGTTCGCTCCGTAGAAGATCGTCGACAGGGACGCTTCGTCGAAGACCTCGTGGTAGTTCATGGCGAAGTTCCTGTCCAATCCCATGATGTCCACCCAGTTCACTCCGACGCGGCCCCAGATGTACGTCAGCGCTCCCCAGCACCAGAGAAGCAGAATCATCTCGCCGCATGCCCTGTAGAGGTGCCAGAGAGGATCCTTGAAGAGATTGTACGCCGAGGGATGCCGCTCGTCCGTGCTGTCCACAATCACGTCCCAAATGAACCACACGATGAAGCCGCAGCCGACTCCGGTGCGCCACCCCAGATGAAAGACATCGAAGCCTCGGAGGTGCACCTTCTCGAGGCTTAGCAGCGCCCGCGCTACCCCGACGTCCCCTTCCCCAAACGCCTCCGCGTAGCTCTGCTCGATCTCGGCCTGCATCTCATGGAGGTTTCGACGCTGCACAAACTCCAGATCGCCGACCCACTGCAGCATTTGGGCTTTGATGGGTGCCGCTGGGAACAGGTGATCGTGGCGCTTGAGTATCTTCGCCGTCGCGGCGTAGTTGAGCGAGGCGAATCTATCCAGGTCGCGGCATCGCTTGTGCAGACTGTACATCGCATGCTGCAGAGACCTCTCCTGCCGGGAGAAGTCCTTGCACTCGGAACTCACTGCATTCGCGAGGTCATGGAAAGTCTCAGCAGCGGCACTGTGCGCGCTGGGACTGATGCAGCGCCTCTCTCGCGCGCTCTGCGCGGTTCCAAAGTGCACGTCCAGAAGCCCTCTCTGGAGCTCCAACCGCGCATCGCATTGGTGAAGCTTCCACAGATAGAAGCGATTCACTTTCTGCACCTCTTGTCGCAGCTTGTGCGCAAACTTGGGGTGCTTCTCCTTGGAGATCAGCGGCGTCTGCTCCGAAGCGGGGACCTCCTCCTGGCCATTCGGCGCGGACAAGCACTCCAGCTCCGACTCCTCAGCGGCGTCCTCACCTTGCGCAGACGTGAAAGTATCTACCATACCAAGCGAAGCCAACAGTGGTTAGCGCATCGGCGGCGAAGGAATTTGCGCCAACCAACTTGTGTGCGCGAGGAATCATCGGTCGCTTTCAGCTTCGGAATGCGAGATCCGCACTTACGGAAGTTGCGGAGGCTCGGAGGTGGACCCGACAACTCTTCGTTCAGCGCTTCTCCCAGACCCTATACGTGAGAGGTGTCCACCGCGATGCTCAGATCGGAGAGGTCCGGCGTCGCAGCGCGTCTTGTGGCCTGGCGATGGCGTTTGGATACCCACCTCGTAGTCCAGGTACTCCTTGGACCAGCGCGCCTTCCGATGGGCACGCAGGACATCTGCGAAGCCTCCCATGCTCCACAGAGGCAAGAGCCTCTGAAGCACTCTTGAGCCACGGAAGCTGCGCGCGAGAAGCTTCCGCCGATGTTTTGGGAGGAGATGGAAATGGATTTGCGTCGGACAGAGAACAGGATAGCAAACAAACAAAAATGGCGGGAAACGCGAAAGCCGATATTTCGCTGTGGCATGGGCAAATACCATAAACATCCTTGAAGACGGAACGCCGCTGCCGTCCTTCGTCTGCGGATGAATCAGGAATGGAGCGAAGACAATCAGGGGATCCTTCGCGAGCGTGCGGTAGAGACAGGACACAAGCCGAAGCTTCATGCGGGCCGCTCCTCGGTTCTTGGGCAAGGAAACTAAGAGATGCGGAGGCAGCTTCTCTGCGTGGGGGGGGTGGAGAAATGAAGCTGATGATGAGAATGGGATCGTTCGCGGAGACACTTTGGGATGAGCGGAGAAGCTCCCGCTTTGCAGAGCAGCGTCTGTATTCCCATTCGTCGTCCCAGGCCTAGTACGCGGTGATACGATAAGCTTCTTCCTACGCGCGGTGGTCACTCCTACCCATTGCCCAAATCGGTTCGTAAAATCGGCTCCGCACTGGCCTAGTTGTTGTTCGAGCCCTGGCTGGAGATGACCACCGGGATAATCACAGCAGCCAAGACCGCGAGGATGATGGCCGCGATGATGAGTTTCATTTTGCAGTTCTTCCACCACATGTGCTTCCGCAGATCGTGCGCCTTTCGGAAGAGACCGCAGCAGCAGATTCTCGTTGAGTCCGTCTGGCCCATCCACCGCAAGCATGCGCCCGACAGCGAGGATGTTTTGCTTTACCTGCTTCTTGAACACACCGGCTTGGGCTTGAAGCTCCTCCGCAGACTTCTCCAGCGCCTCAATCTTGTGCGTCCCCTCCAGCGCCTGCCGAACGTTCTCCTGCATGGTGATCTTGACGCTCTCCACCTGCAACGCAAAGAAGCACCGCAGCATTCCCTCAGGTATTGCGGCGCCGCCAGAGCTCGACGGTGGAAGGGCTGCACCTTTGCGTTGAGTGCCGTGAGCTGGTCAAGCTCCTCCAGGTTGTCGTACTTGGCGCAGAGCTTGGTGAGGTGCGTCGACATGGTGCGCGTGAGGCCATTCTCGTTGGCCTTTAGGCTCTTATCCCCGACTTTGGCCACAAAGGTCCGCTGGAACTCCTCCAGGCACTGATGCGCGAACCGCAGCGGATACTGCGACCGCGTGATGAGGATGAACACCCGACCCGCATCGTCTGCGCGCGGGGGGAGAATCAGTTCTCTCTGTCACACGCGCGCCGCACGGCCGGCGCAGGACGCCGAAGACGCCGGTGAGCATACCTCCGGTAAGGTGCCAGGTTGTGCCACTGACGTCGAAGTTGTAGACGGTGCCTGGGCGCATGTTCATCTGCTGGCGCAGCACTGTCTTCACGCTGTCCGGGTCCGTTTTCACGTTGTAGCTGTGCTGCGCGACCACCACCCGGTCCGCCAGCCGCGCCACGCCCACATAGTACACATTATTTCGTCCCGCCTGTGACATGGACGGCTGGTCAGCCTCGAACTTGCACGCGCGCGCGCGAGCGCAGGCTGCCCCCTCGCGTTTCGTGGAGACAAGGCCGAACTAATTCTTGTGGCGCTCTGTCCCACGCCGCGGGCTCCTGCGCCTCGGCGGCTCCGCCAGCCTCAGACGTACCAGCAGCGACATCCTGAGAGTGCGCAGCGGTCGGCGAGGCGCCGAGACTGCGCGAGGAGACGGGACCTCCGAAGGACGATGGCCCGAAGAGCGCCGCAGCGAGTTCTGAAGATCGAGGAAACCTCTTTAACACAAGCGCATAGCGGCTTGCGGAGTACCAGTTGGATACCGATTTCCAAAGAACACACGCGAAGCAATTGGCCGCTGACCTGACGCCGCTTGCTGATTGGGTTATCCTAGCGAAGCTGACGTAGATGCGACGTCGTTGGCCAATTGCCTATCATCCTGAAGCGAAACGTATTGCATTTAAAATATTTTAGAATTGGAAATTTGCAAAATCGCGCAATCGCGCTCCGATGGATTCTTGTTTGCATCATTCCAGTTCCAGTCTTCCAGTCTTCAGTCTTCCAGTCCTTCAGTCTACTGTCCGTGTGCTGAGATCTACTGTATCTCACGTGTTGTACAGTATATTGAGGTGAATGTTAGGCAGTTCTGGTTCCCTCGGTTTTCCCGCCTAAACCCCATCCCAAGATCCGCGTCACATGGCCCGTCGATGGTGGCTGCTGCTGCCGCTCTGCTTCGCCTCCAGCGCCAGCTTTCGTCCGTTTCATCTGGATGCAGACTACGTTGGGATCATCAGCCATCACGAGGCGCGTCAGCTCCTCGCCCTTCGCCATGCGGCACACGCCGTGGCCAACGCTCCACTGCAAGTGTCCCTCGACTTGGGCCGCCACGCGACCGCCGACCACGTCGAGATAGCTGACGAAGGCTTGCTGCTGAGGAGTGGTGGGGAAAGCGTCTGCACCTGGGCAGACCTGAAGAAGATCTGCAAGAAAGCGGACAAAGGACAGCAGGTACGGCGCGCCCTGAGGTCATCCACGAGTAGGAACGTGTTGTTATTTCTTCGTTCTTTTTGTCCCTGCGTTTTGTTGTCACCATGGAAGATGCAATGTGACGGTCTCCTTGTTTCCTTCCACCCCGAATAGGGCTGCTATCAGCTGTTCTGCGATGGCAGCCCGCCTCAGAAGGTCTCGTGCTTGAGTCCCAATACGCAGCGTCCCGCGTCGCTCATGCCTCCGCTGTATGCCGGTGGGGCCCCCACCATGCTGCTCGGGGGCTTCAGCATGCACCGCATCAGCGGTGGCGACCAAAAGAGCAGCATGGATCCCATGGAAGACACCAGGAACAAGATTGCCGCCCTCGGCGCGGATCGGCTCTATGGAGAGGTACGCACTTGGAAGCGAGGCATGTTGAGGGCATGCCCAGCAAGCATAGGCCCGAGCGTATGATTGACGCCAGATCCCTACTGGTCTTGCTTGACTCCCACGCTAGGTTTTGGACACGTGCTGTGGTCTGGGCTACACGGCGATCGAGGCGGCGCGGAGCTCAGGCGTCACCAAAGTAGTGACCATCGAGTTGGACGACGCGTCCATCGAGATGTGCGAGGCGAACCCCTGGAGCTGGCCTCTCTTTGGCGATGAAGAGAACCTCGATGTGGATTTACGTCGCGGAGATGCATGCGAGATCGTGACCTCCTTGGCCGACGAGCAGTTCTCCGCGATCATCCACGACCCGCCCGCGCTCGCCCTGTGCAAGGACACCGACTTGTACTCCCTGTCCTTTTACGAGCAGCTCCGGCGCGTCCTCAAGCGTGGCGGGAAGATCTTCCACTACATCGGGAATCCAGATTCGAAGGAAAGTGGGCGACTGTACCGCGGCATCTCCTCGCGATTGCAGGACGCCGGCTTCGGCAGTGTGAAGACGGACAAGACGGCATTCGGCCTCGTAGCCAAAAGGATGTGACACCCAAAGCGAATATTCACACTTGCTTTCTACGGAGGAGATGGGCTTTTCCTATGTTTCCCCTCCCTTCCTTCTGCGCCCGAGAAGCTTGAAGTTCGCGGCGCCGTACCAACACAACGGGGCAAGGCCTTGACCAGCCTTCCCTCGAATCCTACGAAATCCTACGAAGCAAAAAAGAAAAACAATCATAAACCTGGGGCATGCTCAGTCCACTCGGGACTTCTGCCCATCCTTCGGGAAGGGCCTGTAGGACGAGAAATCCCTATCGCTGAAGGTGATGACCTTCCGCAAGCCTATCTTTCGCTGAACAAATCTGTGGCGAACCGAAGCGCAGTCAGACTCATGCTCCTCTTGCAAGCGGTGCAGCGGCGCTTTCATGTACCTCTTTCGCTCCATACTCGACCAGAAGGGAATGCGATCAAAGTCGTAGTAGGGGATCTGAGCCACGCGCCAGCCCCGCTGCCGCAGCATGCGATGCTTGAGGTGCGTGTGACCCAAGGACCGCCTGAGGAATCGCAAGGGGGTGAGAAGGCGACCTCTACAACACTTCGCGGACGGAAGCAAGCGCAGTAGCAGTGCAGGAGGGCAGGTCGCAAAGTACCTGGTATTCCGCGTGTAGTGATCCGGGCCGTCGACCTCCAAGGCCACGCCCAAGCTCGGAATGATGATGTCGGCATCCTCGTCCTGCTCGTTCTGATGCCGGACACCTAGGCCCCGAAGAGCATGGCTCACCGACTCGTGCCGCGCGCTGGACGACTTTGGTCGTTCCTTCTCCTCCTTCCATTCTCTCCGCAACATGCGGCAGAACGCGTTCTTCAGCTTGACCTGCCGCCGCTCGAAGTCAAGGGGCCTTCGCTTCATGGCCTCCGGAACTAGTTCACAGTCCACCCAGCATGCAGAAGGTTCCTGGAAGGCCTCTTCGTCTAGATCGACTCCGAGCGGCAACTTCCGCTGCGCGGCGTCTGTGAGGCGAGGGTAAAGGCTGGAGAAAACCTGCATTGCGGCGAAAAGAGAAACGCCGCTCGGTGAGCCCCCGTGCGCGGTATATTGCGGGGTGGCCATCTCATGGCCATCTCACTGCCCACCTGAAAGAGCTGCCTCTTGTGGGAAGGGAGCAGCGAGCTTCGCTGCCCTGCCTCTTCCAGCGCAAGAAGGCGCACGTGGTCCCAGAATCCATCGCCCGCCACAGCAGTGTCCGAGTCGCGCTCCAGGGCTTGAAACGGGATGACCGTCAAGGACCAGGCGATGTTCGCCACCTCCTGATCATTCATCCGTCGAAAGCCGCTCTGGCCTTCCTTTTGCCCCTTTACGACGCGTCGCTCGAGCTCCTTCCTCAGCGCTGCGAAAAACGGAGCGGACAGCACATACATGCGAGCGTAGGAATAGATCGTGGTGGACAGCTCCTGGCCGGAGCAGCTGCGCAGCAGCTTCGGAAGGCGCGGATGCGTCCCGAGCCGACGGAAGAGCATCTCGTCGTCGAACCTGGCCTTGGTGAGGCCATTGAGGATCTGGACGAGGTCTGCGCAGCTGACCGCATCGAGGTCCACCATCGGAAGCAGCGCCTCCAGGGCCGCGACACACTCCTCCTCCACCCGCCAGTCGTTCGCCAGGAGAATGCCGAAGCCCCAGATAAGCATCGCGACATCTTTGGACTGCAACACCTCTCCCGTTTCAAGCAGCGTTTGCAGCGAATCCGCCAACGCTTTCACTACCAAGGGTGGGACCGCCGCGTCTGTCACGGGTTTGCCGGAAGCGACTTAGCAACGGCACGTCTTGCCACGGGATGAACACGTACGCACCCATCCTGGCCAGCGAGTACACCATGATGGCCACATCCTGCACCTTGATGTCCTCTTGCGCCAGCTGATGCTGCGTCCAGAGGAAGAAGCCGGCCTGAAGCGCCTGGGACCGGCTGGGCACCAACGTCACCGCGTAGAGGGCCATGGCGATCTCCCCGGTTCTGGCCCTCTCGCCGCCCAGGAGCCGCTGGCCCAGCGCCGCGCCGAAGATGTCCACCTCCGTAGGCTTTAAGCCCAGCTTGGCGGTGCTCCAGACCAGATTGCTCAGCTGACGGGCCGTCAGGCGGGGCAAAATCGAGTCGCGCTGGAGTTCTCGGAGGATCATGCGGGCGCAGTGGCGCGCCTCCTTGGGCTCGGCGCTCTGCTTGGCGATTCTGGAGAGCGCGGCGCAGAGAGTAAAGTGATTCGCGAGGTGCGCCTCCTTATTCAGCAAGTCTATGGTCTCGCAAGGGCGAGAGGTCCGCATGATCCGCTTGGTGGTCCGGGTGGACACGCGCGCCGACGCCGCCCACTCGCTGCCTTTGAAGCCGTCCCCAGTGGGCAGCCACAGCAGGCAGAATATCAGAATTAGACGCCCCATCGTGGGGCGGAAGTGCGTCCAACGCATTCAGTGGATCAAAGCGCGGGAAAGGCGGTTCAACATCGAATACGGGAATTGGAGGAATGCCAGTTCTTTGAATTTTTTGCGGTGATATTGAGGCATTGGATTGGGCTGCAAGGTTGTGTTTTACTTTTGCTTTTTGGTATCTGCAGTCTCTTGGCCAATGAACGACCGCTGACTCAATGACAAAACTGTTATTGGCCTGTCCTTCGCCTGCTCGTCGCATGACTATCACAAGTCTTCTGGATCGGGAGAGGCACGCGACGGCTGCGGGGAAGCCTTCGTCCTTGGCGCTCACGCGAGCATGCGCATGGACCAGTACTCTACCGGAGAGTATGCCGGCTAGCTTCGCCTATTCGCCGGGCTCTTCATCACGGCTGTAGTTCTCAGGACTTGGTGCTGTGGCGGAAGACAAGGCCGAGTCCTCGCTCGCTCGCACGACGCGCTCCTCGATCGCGCAGAGCGCATTCTGGATGATGACGGTGAAGCGGTGGAGGTTGATGGGCTCACTGCCTGCCGCCTTTGTCATCTGGTTGCAGACCGCCTCTCTCTAAGGGCACATGTGTGAACGCTCAGCACCAACGTCTGCTCGGCCCTCCGAGTCGAAAGCAGCTGGGCGGCACCACAAGCCTCAACAAGCCACGCCTCCAGGGGTCCAGCACTCCTTTCTTGTCGCCATGGCCAAGCATGTTGCTTGGCCATGATATCCTAGGGAGCCTCTCCACAACCCTGGGCGCGCCGTATCGTCCTCGGCGTACCTGATCGGCTGGAAGATCGAAGGCGAGCTGCTGGAGCACTTTGCCCAAGCTGGCCAAGGTCAGTGTTGCGACGCCTTGGTGCCGAGTGAGCGCAGCGAACACCTCGGCAATGAGCGGCAGGAGCTTCTCCTCATCCTCCACCGCCGTACGGAGGAGTCGAAAGGAGCGGAAGATCTCTGGCGTCTTCTGCCGCAGGTCTCTGCAGTGCTCGGCCACAAAGGCCAACGCGTTCTCGGGCCGGTAGTCCAGCAGAGCGGTCAGCAACGTCTCCAGCATTGGCGCAACGCCTGTCTGAGCCAAGTACTCCTCTGCAGACAGCTTCGCCATCGCCATGGCTGCTTCTTTGGCGTAAATGCGCCAAGAGAGAGGCTCAGCCACGTTCAAAATCCAGACGGACAGAGACGGGAGCAGTGGGGCTCTGTTGTGACCAGCCTTCGAAAGCTCAAAAGAAACAACGACTGGGAAAGGGAAAAAAAAAAAAAGAGTCCTTTCGGCATACGGGACTCGAACCCGTGTCTGAGCAGTGAGAGTGCCCTATCCTGACCACCTAGACTAATGCCGATGGTCACAGGAGGACGAACCTCCTAGAATTCGATGAGGCTGATGTGTATCCGACAGTATATTATTTACAAATCTTGAATCCCCCTCTCGGAGTTCCTTGAGATCTCTGGCGCCACAGAACGCAAAGACGGACGTTATCACTCTCTCACAGTGTTCTCACAGATACTTGTGGCATATAAAGGACGGGTGCGCGAAGAGTGGTCACGAACCGCGCGGTCTGTGCTCCCAGCCACTCCGGATTCCTGGAAGCAAGTCTGCAAGCTCGCCTTAGAACCGCTAGGAAGGCATGTCTTGGGCGGCCAAGTTCGAGAAAGTCCAAGTGGCTCGGACAGAGGGAGATGATGAGAACGCTTCGCTACTCATGGACTTTGGGGAGGTATGCAGATGCCGGCCACACGTCAAATCCCTCCGCAGACCTCTTTAATGGGTCGTGTCTTCAGGTCGGCAAGAGCGTCCAAGATGGGTTCAACAACTTCTTTAGCAGCCTGAACGTCATGGAGAAGAAGAATGATGGGGACGTGGAGGCGCAGAACGGAAGATCCAGGTATGTTCGGAAGAAGTCGGGCCTCCATCATCAGAAGTGACCCGCTTGCAAGGCAAAGCTCATCTTCGACCACGACGCTCAGCTCCAAGAGCGACGGCAGCATGCTTGGCGGACTCGCGAACGCTTTTCGCTCAGAAGAGACCGAGCGACCGGTTCTGGGAATGAGCTACATCGCGCGCTTTCGCGCGTTCATCAGCCTGAATATCCTGGCCATCCTGTTCTTCATGCTGGCGTTCTTCGTGGGGCTCCCGACCGTGGTGCTGCGCCCGGCCAAATTCGCCATCAGCTTCACCACCGGGAGTCTCATGATCATGCTGGCCTTTGCGGTGCTCAAGGGACCTTGGACGCACCTGAAGACGATGTGCACGAAGGAGGTCGCGCCCTTCTCGGCGCTCTACGTGGGGTCCATGCTGGGAACTCTTTATGCATCCCTGGTAGCTCGGTCATACCTCCTGGTGATGCTCATGTCTGCTGCGCAGCTCACCGCGCTGGGGTATTATATGGTGGCAGGTAGGTTCGCCCAGGCACCTTCACTTGCTGCTTCTTCCTTGCTTTCCTTTTCTCGTTCTCTTCCGGGCCACCACCGGCGGGCTCATCACAGCGAATCCTCTCCAGGAATCCCGGGGGGAGCGCAGGGTTTGTCACTCTTCATTACCGGCATGCGGAAGACCATCAGCGCCCTGTGCTATCCCTTCTGTCTCGCATGCAAGGCCTGTATGCGTGCCCTCACAGGTCTCTAACTCTGGGGGATGCATGCGGTGCCGACACACAGGTGGTGACCAACCCCGGTCGCGTTTGTCGCTCTAGGAGGAGGCCTGAAGGTGATCTAGCGCGGAACTCTCCGCCACGTAGTTTCGAGAGATGCGTCGCGCAGATGGCGCGGCCATCGACTTTACCAAACAAGAAACGAGAAGATACCACATCAGAGCTTGTCATAAGCTTCTTGCCGCGCCTACTCAAATGGCGGCATCTGTCAGACTTCCCACGGACCATGCACATCTCGTGCTGCCGGTGGCATATCCTGGGGCCAAGCGGACCAGGCTAGCCACCGCGTTCGTCGTGAAAATCGATTCTGAAGAACATCGCTGTGTCCTTCAACCACGCGTTGACAGTCATCCACACGGCTCAAACGACAACACTCTTCTCAATTCAGCTTAGCTTAGCTTAGCCTAGCTTAGCTTAGCTCAGCTCAGCTCAGCTCAGCTCAGCTCAGCTCAGCTCAGCTCAGCTCAGCTTAGCTTAGCTCAGCTCAACTGCTCCAGAAACTAACTGTATACATGCTCTCTCGACGCGCGGAAAGCAAGCAACTCTGCTGATACAGCATGGCACGCAAACGTGGATTGTGGACGGAGGGACAGGCGGACTGGACAGCAGCAAAGCCAACGAACTACTGCACGAAGGTAGCCTGCGAGAGATCCATGGACGCACACTGCACGCAGCCCATGATCACCTCGGGCAACTCCCGCTCTTTCTTGCCCTCCAGCACCAGTCCCATATCCACAGTGATGGTTGTCGCATAGCCTGTTGTCCACACAAACGCAGGAGGTTAGTCTGTGCCATGCCCGTGCATTCCAAGCTGGCTCGCGCATCGCAGGCACGGCTTGACTTGCCTAACGAAAGCCGCACGACGCCCGCAGCAACGCTACTGCTCCCGATGTCCACGTCAAGCTCAAAGTAGTGCGGTGCGCGATGGTAGTACTGCTTCAGCTTGGTCCCCAGGACGGCCGGCGTAGATCCGACGACGCGGCGCACAACGAAGTTTCCCTGGACGATCTTGGGGATCAACTTGAAGGTCTTGTCGCAGAGCTCGTCGTCGCCTCCGAAGAAGAAAGGCATCGCCGCGTGTGCGAAGGAGGTGTTCTTCTGGTGCCACTCCGGATCCACCGGCGTGAAATAGGCAGCAAAACTGTGGAAGCGAGGTTATTAGGAAGGCCGACCAGATCGATCTTTGACGAAGGGCGGCAGCTACCTCAAATGCGGTGGTCCGGGAATCATGATGTGGAGAACGAAGAGCCACGGGAAGCCTTCGGGGCAGCTTTCCGGCTTCGGCAGCTGGTCGGCCGGTATCTGGCGCGGCTCCGCGTCCGGTTCGTTGGGCTCCGAGGTGAACGTTGGCACAAAGTCGTTGCCAGTCAGCTTTCTGTAGGCCATGGCGACTCGGTTCTTCGGGTGGGCTGAGATGTTCTGCGGCACACGGCTGCTCCACTCCAGCACGTCGACGCTCAGGAGGCGGAACTGCGCTTGTCCCGCGCTGATCTTCACCCTGTCGGTGAGATAATTCGGTCCCCGCACCATGAACGTGTTGGAATCCGGCTCCGACCACTGGTCGAGGTTGAAGGGCACTGGGTTTGATTCCAGCCCAATGTCCGTTTGACGCCGCTGCGCATCCGACTTGGGAGACCTTTTGCCTGGAGGACGTATGCCGGGAACCGTTTACTCCACGCATAGCTTCCCCTTTTCTCACTGGACGAGAGGGGCAAGACCCACCTGCTGCGTTGTCAATGTCCGTCTGGACCAGATCACGGCTGAGGGAGTGTGCGTGCTTGGTTTCCTCAACCGACTCCGCTAGGGGATCGACGTCGATCGCCGCGAAACGGTTCTCCTCGAGGTGGTCGCGCAGATCAATCAGATGCAGCAACAGGACCTCGGCAAAGGTCGCCGTGAATCCTCCCGTGCTCCACATCCACCCCTTCGGATCCACCTGCACCACGTGTGTCACGAAGCTCTCCGAGGGCTCGGGTGACCCGGGAGTCGCGAACGTCTTGTCGGGGTTCAGAGGAGCGATCGTGTACAGCGCGTGCAGCTCTCCTCGGACATAGTCATCGTCCTCCGACTGCGGACATTCGCGATGCTCCATGCTGTCGAAGACGATGATATAGTATCCATCGTCGTCCAGTCTCCAGTAGCGCATCAGGCAAAAATCGCGAGCCGTCGTCCAGGTCGGGCCCAGGTCAATGGGGCGCAGCTTCATGTGGATCACGTCGGCATGGTCGTCGATCGTCTCCACGATTCTCACACTCTCCACGCAGCCTCGGCGCAAGTCTGGTGGCATCGACAGCAGCGCCACGAACGCCTGCAGTGGTGTCGCCTTGACCGAGACGGCCGCTTTTCGGGTCAGGAGATTCGTGTTCCTGCGAACAAGCGCCCATCTCGTCAGTCCGTCGACCCATGTCCAGAGGTGGCCTCGCAGCCTCGCAGCTTGTCTTACTTTGGCGCGGCCTCGTCCTTGAAGACGCGCAGCCCTTGCGTGACCTTGTCCAGCACCCAGTTCGTATTATGCGTCCACGTGCCGACGTGTGCAAGCTTGATCTCTGCCGGGGGAGGCGCGTCTGCCGTGATGCTCAGTAGCTTGCCCCCGAAGCTGATCAGCCCATTGCTCCCCGAGCTGTTCGCGCCGCTGTTGATGTAGCCGTCGCACCACCGGACCTGATTGATGGAAGGCGTGCTCTTGTGAATCGAGGCTTGCCGACCATCCCACCCCACAGCCCCCCCCTC
>JAAMXY010001467.1:0-29024 GCA_019677205.1 Pinguiococcus pyrenoidosus
CTGCATGGCGGTCAATGGCACCATGCTCCGCACCGAGGACGTCCGGGGACCAACGACGCGCCGCACGGCTGGCAAAGTCCGACATGAAACGCTTTTGAAACGCTTGAGGCACAGCTTTTCCTCGATTTCAACCTTCTTACTCCCTTTCGAAAAGCTACTATAAATATCGAAGCTGATTACGACGTCTTGAATCTTGAATTCAATTCCTTTTTGAGTCCTGTGTGGTTGAGTATTCCAACTTTAGATTAGACTTTCGACTTTTGAATTGTTGCTGGGCTTCTGGCTTTTGAGTTCCTGGCCTCCGGAGATCCGGAAGCCTCCGGAGTAGGTCCGCTGTGGGAGGTCCGGGCTAGGTCCGGTAGTCCGGGATCCGGACCCGCGGACTGCGTGCCTTCTCCGGACTTGCCTTCTCCGGACTTGCCTTCTCCCGACCGCCCCTTCCCGCGCTCCAGAGGCTTCTGTGGCCTCCGCTGTCCGTTCTCGCCTCGGCTCTCCGCTCTTCAGCGAGCCGCGCAGCCAGTGGGGAGGACAGGATCGGGATCGCGTGAGCGAGGGCGCCGCTGGGCCGCCCATGTGGGCTGCGAGAGCATTGGGCCTTGCCTTGCTGGGCATGCCGGGCGGCCGCGTCCTCGTCGCTGGCTCCGGCAGCACGCAGATCTTTGGGCTGACGGCGGACTCGCGCACGTTGGTGGACCGGCAGCTGCTCTACGCGGAGTGCTTCTCTGGACTGGGCTTTGTGCGGTGCCTGCACCAGCGCACGCCGGAGCAAGGCGACGGCTGGATGTTCGACGAGACGCCCGGGTTGAACAACCTGGACGCGGACTACGGGCGGAGGGAGTACTGCTTGGAATGCTGCTCGAACAGCGATCGCGACGGAGGAAGGATCGACGACGTGTGGGATCTGCGCTGCGAGATCTCCGCCAGCGAACGCCTGCGGGCGGAGCGGGTGACGCAGGAGCTGCGCCTCGCGAGAAACTTCCGGCCGGGCGACGACCAGATGATCGCATGTCCCATCATCCGATCGGAGTGCCGAGATTCCTACCTCTGGTTCGACGGCGACGAAAGCCCGCGATACCGCTTCGATCCGTCGTCCACCTGTCGGCCCAGCCAGTTGCAGCTGCAGGGCTACACGCTCACGCTCTGGGTCGAGGAGGTCACGAACGGCTTCACCTACTGGCGCAGCGTGCGCCGCTGCGAAGTCGTTCCGATGGAGGTCCCGCCGGAGCAGATTGAGTACACGGACGACGTGTCGAGGAGCATCTTCTACGAAGAGATTCGCATGGTGGCGTATGGCGACGGGACGCGGTTCTACATGCCGGCGTATCAGATCGTCCTCCTCGTCTGCCTCGCCATGCTCCTCGTCGCCGCGGCCACGCAATGGTTCCGCGACGTCGCGTGTCCCGTCTGCGGCCACCGGATGATCGTCTGCACGACGAAGTGTTTCTGGTGCCGGCTCTACAACGCGCAGATGCCGGAGGGGAAAGTGCTGGAGCAGCTGCAAGGCAGGGACGAGGCTCTCCGGGGCCGAGATCCGTACCAACGAGACGTGTGCAAGAGAGTCACGGTCTCTTGGTGTCTCCGAGCTTGGCGTGTGCTGGGCCTTGCGTGGCTGCTGCGGCAAGTGCAGCCCTGTCTGAGATCCCTTGCAGGATTCGCCGCCGCCGCCTTTTGCTCTCCCTGCACGTGGTGTGTGCGCACCTTCCAGGAGGGTGGGCTGGACGAAGTCATGATTCAGATCTTCGTGCGTTGGGACATCATGATGGCGGCCATCTCCCGCCGCTTGTGGGCTTTCTGCTGCTGCTGCTGCGTGGACGCTCCAGTGGCTCCTCAGGACGCCAGCCCAAGCGCCAAGCCTCCCTTGCAACTACCGGAGGGGCGCTCAGCGTTCCCGCGGCCTGCCGTAGAGACCAAGGAGGCTTCTTCGCCTGAGTAGGCCAGGTGCGAGGTGAAGCACAAGAGAGTCCAAGCGCACCGAGCGTAAAGCCAAGATGATGTGGCGCTCTTCTGTGTCCTCTGTGTCCTCTTTGTCCTCTGTGTCCTCCCACTTGTTCATCATTTCCGCCGGCCTTGTCTTCGTCTCTGTCGCAGCGTGCACCAACGGAGACTTCGGTGCGAACTCCTTCAGCGCCGCTCTCTCCGGCTGCTCTCGCAGAGCAGAAGAAGGCGCAGAAAGGCAGATGAACAACAAGCTGTGATGATCACGCGCCTTGCTCTGCTGACGCCAGTGGCGGGGCGCTACCTGGCTGTGTTGCTGCTGGTGGCTGCGAGTCAGGGAGAGAGGCGGGTGCACAATCGCACGTCCAACGCGTTTCTCCAGCGCATGGCGGCACGCGTGAAGGCGTTTGAGCAGTGGGACGAAGTGTGCGTGTACACGCGGAATGCGGCAGAGAGCTGCAAGGTCGCACAGCTCGTGCAGCCTTTGCGCCTGTGTGGAACCCACTTCTCGCCCCGCAGCACGACAGCCCTGGAAGAATGCCGCCAAGACGACTGGCTTCTCTCCTTACAGCCCACACTTGACGCCGCGAGGCAAGGGCGGCCGGTTGAGGTGGATCCAAGGCAGCAGTGCTCTGGCCTTGGACGCGCTCCAGGGCGGCAGGAAGGTGGAGGAGTTGCGCTAGCAGAGGCGGTGGGACGAGTCTCCAGCAAGCACAGATACCTCCGGATCACGCACGACTTCCACAGCGGCTTCTTCGCCAAGTTTACCAACGTGCTCAACATGCTTCGCCTGGCATTGGATCAGGATTGGCGAGCCGTGGTTGAGTGGCCTCCTTGCGCCAGCCACTTCCTGGCTTCCGAAAGCGAATGGCGGCTGGATCCCTTCTTTAGCTCGGCGCCCAGCAGGCTCGACGGAATGCAGCCAGCCAGGCCTGGCAACATCTTTACCTATGTCATGGATGTGGAGGGGAGCCAAAGCCGCATATCGGTGGACGAGCCGCCACCGGGCTCTCTTGTGTTCGAGCTGAGCCGCGAGCAGGTGCAGCGCCTCCATGACGGCGAGCTCGATGCGGCGAGGACGATCTTTGGGTATCCGTACGGAGAGTTTGGGCATCTCAGCGACCGTGCCTACAACGAGCAGTTCTTCTTCGCGCAGCGGCTCGCCGCCACCCGCCTGCTGAAGAGTTTCTTCCGGCCCAAGGAAGGCCTGGAGAGATATGTGCGACAGCTTCAGGCGGAGCTTTTCGGAGCCGCCGAGGCGGGAGAGGCACGGTCGGCCGTTCTTGGCGTGCACCTGCGAGGCACTGACAAGCACACGGCGCCCAAGATAGAGCCCGTCCAGTACGTCCCGTACATTCTCAAGTTTTTGACCGTCTTCCCTCGAGGCCTCGTCTTCGTCGCGTCCGACAGCAACCAATACGTGAAACGCATCCGCGAGCTGCTGCGCGATCGGGGAGTCGGGCATGCGATACGGCAGGTGCCTGGCATCGCGCGTGGCGACGAGATGAGTGGCCTGAATCCGTTCCAAAACGTCAGCATCGACGGCTTCAAGAAGGCCTTTGATGTCGTGGTCGACGCTCGGCTCCTTTCGCGCTGCGACTTCCTGCTCTGCAGCTTCAGCCACGTCTCCGAGTTTGCGATCTACTGGAGCAGGCGCCTCCATCTTCACGAATTCTCCTGGAACCTTCAGGTACGTAGTGGTGCCTAGCTGGATGGCAAGCATGAAGAGTTGGGCGGCTCACTGTGCCGTCTCCGCCATCGCCCCAAACCCAACAGCAAGAGAGGCCGGAAGAAGAGTTCGGGGCGCTCTTGAAGAAGCTTCGCAGAACGAAAATACGCGAGAAATAGAGGCAAGACGAGAAGCATATTGCGGTCTTCGCTTTACAAGAAGTATTCGGGCGTTCTCCTGGCCACATGCGGCTCGCCCCTTCGGGGCGCCGGATCGAACTGGAGGAACTTCTTCTCCATGTGCTCGTCCACGACCATGATGGCTGCCTGGTTCCCACAGCGATAGCAGTAATTGGGCGCTGAGAATATCGTAACGACGTTCATGTCGTGGGACCAGTTGTAGCCTTCCATGACAAGCTGGTGCGCCCGCGCGATGAGCTTCAGCCCGTTGGTGTGGTTGAACTGCTCGCTCATATCCTGCCCGAAGGTGTATCCCGCGCCCCTGCGACGAAGGTAGGATGCGGCTTGTCAGGGAGATGCAAGCATCACTGGACGAAGCGGGCCGTTCGCGTACCTCGGACTCACGCCCCATCCGATCCGATCGTCTGGATCGCTCCAGAGCAAGTCGCACATGGCCCCTTCGTGCGGTACCTCTTGCACGCGATCGAGCCCACGGATGTGGTCTAGTGTCTCCACGGACGGGCTGAGGCCGCCGTGCAAGCAGAAGATCTGCTCGTTGATCAGCGCGGTCACCGGGAAAAAGTCGAAGAGGTCCGTGAAGAGCTTCCAGACGTTGCTCGTGCCGTACTTGCGGATGCATTCGTCAAAGAATCCGTACACCTGAGTGGATGGGAATACGATACTTGCGTCAGCGCAAATGCCAAAGGAGCTTCTCTCTTCCCAGACGCCAAGCGGGAGCTCCTCGCTTGTGGGTGCATGTCGCTTGGCGCCGCTCTGCGGAGATGATTACCTGTGTGATTTGGCGGGATTCGTGGTTCCCCCGCAGAATGAACACTCTCTGCGGGAAGCGCACTTTGAGAGCGACGAGAAGGGTCACCGTCTCGACGCTGTAGTATCCTCTATCCACGTAGTCTCCCAAAAACAAGTAGTTGGTGTCCGGGGCATGCCCCCCAATGCGAAAGAGCTCCACCAGATCGTGAAACTGGCCGTGGACGTCGCCACAGACGGTCACTGGCGCGCTCACGGGCTGAACGTTGCTCTCCGAGCTCAGCACGTCCTTGGCTCGCTCACATAGGTACTCCACTTCGGACTCGCTCAGCGGCTGTACATCAAAGCAGCCTCGGTGAGTTGCTGGAGATTGGGGGAAAACACAGACGGGGAAACGCGGCTATCCAAGCTGTTGTTTGCTCCGTCTGTACCTGGCATTCGAACAGCCGCGCTATGAACACATCCATGTCATGCACAGTGCTCTCGATGACATTCTGCGCCATGCTGAGGGCGCGGTGAACACCACTCCTGCGGCTTCTCGCTGCGCGGGATCCTCGCGAGCACTCAAATTTGGTTTTGAAATCTTGTACCGTTTCGGACAGAACTATCTTTATCGGGCTTTGATAAATTCATTTTATTAAAAATCAAGATATAAAATATTTGAAAAATTATTTACTTTTAATGATATTTAGATATAAATTGAATTTTTATAACATCTACTAGCGTCAATGCTTGGTTGACCAATTGTGTATCACGAACCCTATTTGAATATTCTATTCTTCAGAGGAACAACTATTATTTACGTATGTAAGACAATCTTACCGTTTCAGAAGGGTCGAGCGGACTTGGCCGAACCAGAAGACCAGAAGCCCCGACTCGGAACAGGCGTTTTCCAGCTCAAACGGCCGGAAACGAAAGCCAATAGGAGTCGAATAGTCCATTTTCAGAACTTCAAATCCTGCCAACCTTCTCCTACTGTAGGTCTATGATATTGGTAAATCAAAAAATCATCGAATATTAAAAATAAAATGAAAATCCGAAATTGAGGTTGGTCGTTCAAGGTGTGGAGGGAGTCTCTGTTTTCGCGCACAGTTTCCGGTGGTTTATGTCTGTTTGAGGCCAAGAAGTCCTTCGATCTCCGGCTTCTTCGCGCCTGTCTCCCCCCCTCTCAAGTCCTGCATGCCGTTCGGCGGCCTCTCCCCAAGGATTCTGAGGGGCCGAAGCGCGTCGGCACGTGGGATCCGCCGCTGAAGACTGTTGCGGATTCTGTCCTTCGGGGGCGCAACACCTCCGATCTTTCCACCACACCACTTCAGCCGGGGACTTCGCAGCTTCGAAGCCACATGGACATCTCCGTGCAAAGCCCGGCAACCAAGGCCAAGGCGGAGCACTGCGAGTTCTTGCGCAAGCTGGCCGCGCAGCAGCTGAGCGCAGTTGAAGGGCCGGCTGCTGCGGACGGAGCGCGTGCGCTGTTGGGAGAGAAGTCGCATTTCCGCGTCGTGAAGCGCAGAGGTGGCGCCATGCTGCCACAGAGCACTCCCAGAAGCGCGCTGAGGGATCTGCAGAACGACTTGGGCATGGACGCAGACACGCCCGCGCCGGTCCGAAGGCCAGCTGCCAGGGCCAGGATGGACAAAGACACGACGCCGCCACGGACGCAGATTTGGGACGACGACGACTTGGACACGCCAAGGTTGCTGATTCGAAGGCTCGCCGACCACTTCCAGAGCGAAGCGAAGTTGCCCGAAAGCTTCGAGGCGCCAAGTGACGAGACCAGCTGCGCGGAGGATGCGGAAGTGAGAGAGGTGACGGATCTGATGGAAAGGCTGCAACACGAACGGGGCGACGATGACACCAAGCAGGATGATGCTGAAAGTGGAGACCTGGAGGGTGAGCCCCTCCATCCTGCACCAGTGCACGCAAGACGTCCTTGGGCTGCTTGCTCAGTTCGTCGGATCGTCGCTGCGCATCGTGGTCTCATCGGTCGCTCGCGTGTCCTAACTATTTCTCTCGCTTCTTCCTCCCACTTCTCCCTCCTCTCGCAGGCAGCGACGGAGCTTCGTCCCTGAGTGACGTGTCGGACGTTGCCGTGATTGACGACGCAGCCAGCTTAGACTTCTCCACGATTGCCGACGAGGCGTCCGAGCAGCAGGATTCCACGGGGAAGGGCGCGCCCAAGCCTTTCTCGCTGGCCTACATGGTGAGCAGCTCGATGGGCACCTCCACGGAGAGCCTGTCCGTCTTTAGCGAGGAAGGGCCGTCGTCGCCAGTTGCCATCGACGGGACGAGCAGAGTTGTAGAGGCTTGCGCCACAAGTATGAGGAAGACCAGACGACCACGGCAGCAAAGCAGCGCGGCGGAAAGCGCTGTCGTCGACAAGCAGGATCACCATGCAACAGCGTCCGCGGCGGACGCCGTCCCGAAGCCATCTTCCGCCCAGGAGGTGAAGCTGAGCGAGCTGAAGTGGCGGCGCTGCCACTACTCAAACTGTGCGAAGCTTTGCCCAGCCACGAAAGGCGGCGTTCAGAAGTACAGCTGCGGCAGACCGCAGCAGCACGCTAGTCTCTTGTACATCGGTTTGTTGCACGTGGTCATCCTTCTCTTTGTAGGGCTGTATTCCTGGGCCATTGGTGCGTACCACCGCAGACCAATTGCAATGTGACAGAGAAGATAGAGTGAAGAACGAGCTGTAGATGGTCGCGTTGGGAAAGAGATGCACCCTTTCTTGGTTGGATGGCCTTCCAGAGCTACACTATCCATCACTTGCTTTCGCTGAGGGGAGGCCCCCTTGACCGCGAGCTCCTTCGAGCTCGCACGGTGCCGCGGATCTGCCCAGTGCCTCCTGCGTCCGTCTTCTTGGGGAAAGAGGAGAGGGGGACTTCGTCTGCAGGGCGCACGATCAAAGAAAGAAGACCATTCCCGCTCACGCTAACACGCAAGCCTGCGATGAGCAAAAGCTGCGCCTGAAGATTTTTTTCCTTTTTTTCGGAACGGAGCATCGTCCAGGGAGAGGGACGGGAAATGGAAAGGTTTAGAAATCGGCTCTTCAACAGCTTGCTTAATGTCATACCTCTGACCTTAGGCTCGACGGTTGTGTTTCTGGCTCCAGAGCCCGTGATGCGGGATCCAGAAAGGCTGTGTTGGCCCAAGGGGGGAAAGCATCCCCTCGGTTGGCCGTCTCAATTGACATTGGCCATTTTGAGCCCTTCCGGATCCTTGTGAAAAGGCTGGGGAGCTCGTCGGGAAAAAGATCGGTGCCTCCCCCGTTTCCTCCAGACCAGATTCCTGCGTCTGTCCAGCTAGTGTATTCTCGTCCTTGTTCACGGGATCAAGTGCCAGAGCTGCGACGTCACCCGGCACGCTGCTCTTCGCGAGCATCCTGGCTAGCTTCCCGACGCCAGCACGCAGCGCTCACGAAAGTTCGTCGCTCCATCGCCCGCTTCTCTGACTTCCTTCGGGTCCCGCAGCAAACATGCAGCGAAGCAATAGCGCCGGCGACGTGACGAGTCGGAGAGCCTTTGCGCAGGCAGGCGTCGCGCACTGCCGAGCCGTTCCGGACGCCAGTGCCTTAGCAGAGATGAGCAAAGGCCTGCGCAGCCCGAGCAGGATGCACAGTGCCAGCGCAGCGCCGACACATCCGAAAGACGTCCAGTCGTGGAGAGCCGTGTTCTCGCCGCCGCCAGGCTCCGACGACTTGCCGTGGACGCCGACGCTCTCCGAGCGGCCGCCAAGCCGACAGCGGGACGCCTTTCCCGTGAACCTCACGGACTTCAAGGAAATGCAGCAGCTGAGCAGTCTCAAGCGCCTGCGAAGGACGCGGATGCCTCCCAAGAGAGCCTTCGAGGTGGAGAGAGGCGACGTACGTATCACGCCCTTCTTATGACGTCGTCACTCTCACGCTGGAGCACTAAAACGTTTCGCGGCCCAATGCCGCTACAGACCTGCGAGACGCCCGTCGCCTCCAGCGTCTCTCCTATCCTCTGCGACCAGCAGGACCTACAGGTGCGCGACATCTGCGGTTTCCCCCCCATCAAAACCCTTTCCCCACATCAAAACCCAGGGGACATTTGGATTCCCCCCGGCCCCCCCCAAGGGTTGAAGTGATCATGACCCGACTCTTTTCGCATTGTAGCACCTTCACCAGAACCGCGCTCGCACAGCGCGTCGAGATTCCCTGCTGAGCTCAAGAGACGCCGACGCCACGGACTGCGTCCGCCGCCGCAGAGCGGAGAAGAGGTTTGCGGACGCTCGCATCCACGACCCGGAGATCGACGGCTTCACCCTCTTGGAGGACGGCCCGTGTCCTTTTCGCATCCAAGTCACCAATAGCGTGCTGGACGCGGACGACAACTGGACCATCGCCACGCTCAGTCTGGACGGTCCGCTGGAGACGCTTGCGCCGGAGACCCTTGCGCCGGAGACCGTGGACTTCCTGGCAACGTCCAACACCATCGACTTGGAAGACACGCGAGGCAGCGGCAATGAGAACACAAAGACCACCGACGAGAACATCCGCCCTGAGAGTCAACAAGAAGCGCCAGGCAAAATTGGCGGGAAGAACGCCTTCTGCGCCATTGCCCCCTGGACGGCGGACGCCGCGCTGAGGCCTCAGGGGGTGCTGAGCACCCTGTCCAGCGTCACGCTGGACCCGGACATGGACTTTGACGACGAGCTGCTGCCGGAGGCGTCGAGCATCTGCAATGAGGATGATGACAACGACGACGAAGACGACGACGACGACTTTGGGATGCACCCTGACCTGGACGGCAACAAGGAGAACAACGCAGATCTGCAGAACGACGTCGCTGACGGTTCTGGCAACGCCCGAGGAGATGAGCCGGGGAATGACGTGGACACGCTGTGGTCCGCCAGCGGCCATCTGCTACAGACGTCGCTTGACGCCGACTTTCTCAGCCTCTTTGCGCCGAACCTGTCGTCTCTCGCCACCTCCGATCCTTTTCTGTCCCGATACGATGTTGACGTCTCCGAAGCGGAGTGTCGGCGCGAAGGCGAACACAGTCCGATCCTTACGGCCAGCTCTCTGGAGTTCTGCCGGATTCGCTCCGCCAGCGAAGATGAGGTCAGGCCTGATGGTGGCATGCAGTTCATCGAGAAGAACCTCTCCGAGCTGAGTCTCCATCTGAAGTGCGTGACGAAGCCGACGCCGGTGTCCTTTGGTCTCCAGCTGGACAACGGCGGCGCATCCGCTCCGACAACCAGCCGTCGGCAGGAAGCATGCGGCAGCATCTCAGGCGCCATTCCAGCTGCGCAGTGGAAGGCCACCGCGCAGATGGTGCGAGCAAACACAGCCTCCTTCCACTGGGAAGCGTCTCGCAGGCCCCTTGGCCTGGACTCGGGATCCGACAAGCGGGGACGAGGCGTCGAGGCTTCGCCGGCGTCGACGTTGGCCTTGAATCCATTCCGCCAGCAGGGAAGCGGATGTCGCGGGAAAAGACGGAGAAGGCACGGCCAGCGACGAGGCAAGAAGTCCCCAAAGACGGATGGTAGCTCCACCAGCTCTCGGACTGCCTCGCGCAGCTCCGCGAGGTCGTCGAAGAGCTCGCGATCTCGGACTGTGCGAAGCGAGGCGCCGTCCACCCCCTCCTTAGACCTTGGCATGCACTTCGACGCCGCTGCAAGCATCGCTTTCCAGCCCTACAACGACCTCCCCGCTCGGTAGCTTTAGCCCGTCGTGCTCTATGTTTCATGAAAAGAGTCTTGGCCTACGGGGTTTCACGAGGAAGTTTCATGACGATGTTTCATGAGTTGGGAATGTATCCCTCCCACAGGAGCCATGAGCTGAAGCGTGTCGAAAGAACGCTGCCTTCATTGCCGAGCCTATCTTGCGCAGTACTGGAAGGCCGAGCTCCTCTTCGCATCATCGTACCGTTTCTTCGCATGCTTTGCAAGCAGCTTGCGCATCTGCGCTTCGCCGCCGTAGCAAGACAAGTACGCGAAGATTTCCTGCTCGGTCCACAGCGGCTTTCTTTCAAACAACTCTTTGCAACGTGCCTTTGGATCCACAGGGAGCTCGGCGATGTCAAGGAGCATGACTCGCCTCTCGGGTCTTGCGCCTGGCTCGGACGCTTCGTTGGTGTAGGTGGTCCCTACCACCAAGCCTTGGAGGAGCTCATCCATGTCATCGGCGCCGTCCGGGGACGGCAGGGCTTCGAGCCACATGTTTCTGAAGGCCGTGGGGTTCAAACCATTCTCGTACTGCCGCAGTATCCGGCTGGCCTGCATCCTCGCCAGCTTCCGGAAGCTCAGTGCGCAGTCGGCCGCTTCCGGTGTGATGTAGTCTCCTGAGGCCCTCAACGTGCTGCAAACGTGGCGCACCAAACGCGGGTGGAAATCCGAGGCGAGCGCCTCGCCAAGCTCTCGCAAGGGAACTTTGGTGAGTGGAAAGTCTTCGGCAATGATCTGGCCGACCACGGCAGCAAGCACTTCGAAATACAGTGTCGGACTGAAGCCTCTCCACCGGCCGTCGACCTGCAAGCAACCCAGCTCGTCGAGCGCCGCGACGATCTCCGCCTTCGACAGGGCGACTCTGTCAGCGATTTCCGCCATGCCGAGTCCTTTGCAGTCCGCCGCCGGGTCTTCCACGGGGTCCTCCACTTGGACAGACGTCATCAGCGCTTTCAGCGCTCTTCGCTCCGCGACGTCCGCGTCGACATCGAGTACACTGCCTAGACAGGTTCACGCAGGTATTTGCAAGGTCAGGAGCTCAGTCGCAGAACGCTCCAATGGCATGCCATCTGTGAAGAGCAATCAAAGGGCTCCAGAGTCACACGCACCAAGGCTCGCGCGGACGACAAAGCTGCCGTTGCTGCCTGGAGGCACGAGCAACAGCTGGTTGGACGTGTCCTTCAGAATGGCTCGAAAGCTTCTCTCCGACCCGCAGAGGCGCACATCTCGTCCCGTATCGTCGAGCTTCGCGTCCGACGCAGCGTATGCCAAGCTTCCCTGCTTCAGCGCCTCGAGCACCTCCTTGGAAGCTCTGCACAGCTGAAAGCGCGAGGTGGAAAAATCCTGATCGAAGCTCAGCGACACCTTCTGCCGCTTGCTTGGCTGTGACAGGACGTCTGCAACCGTCTCGTTCTCCATGGAAATCACGTCGGGCGAGGGCGCAAGCAGAGTGCAGACGTGGGAGCCCTACGGGGAGCAGATGCTGTTTTGAATCCGTTTTGGCGGGAAGATTCTGGGGAAACTTGATTCGGAATTCGGAATTCGGAATTCGGACGGAAGTGGGCATTTGGCATTTGGCCGAAAACCGAGAAAAGCCGAAAAGCCGAAAAGCCGAAAAGCCGAAAAGCGGTGAAGACCGAAGACCGTCCGAGTCTCCGGAGGGCTCCGGCGTTCTTGGAGAAGGGTTCGGTTCGGCGTCTCTTGCAGAACTTCTTCGAAGAGTATTGAATTATTTTGAATATATTTCTAGTGTTTCAACAGTCTCTCGAAGTCTGATGACGGGTGTAACATACACCCCTTTCCTCATATTTAGATCGTAGCATTATATCTTGGATGCTTTGAAGCGTTTGTAGAACTTAGATCAATGATATATGATGAAGTACAGAATTATAAAAATTGAATATCCATTTTGTTTCAAGATTTTATTGATATACTTTCCCAACCTCAAGCTTTCACCCTTCGGTGTGTTTCTGGCAAGCTGCCGGTTCGCTGCGCTGTGGAGTGAATTTGGCAGACTTCGTCTTCGGAAGCTGTGGCCAAGAAGCTTTGCGCTCCTCGTCCGCTCCGCAGTCGTCCCCTTCCCAATTCAGCTGCTGGACAGCTGCCTCGAGATCCGGGGCTGCACCAGGTGCGACGTGTGTGGCGCTGTGTGTCCGCAAGAGAAGGGTATCTAAGGTGGATCCAACGCCAGATCCGCCGCTTCGGTACGACTCTCTCGGAGGAATCGCCGCGTCAAGCATGGCTGAAGAGAGCTCTGAGCTGTCGCGCATCGGCCTGTACGGCCTGGCCGTCATGGGGCAGAATTTCGCGCTGAACATCGCCGAGCACGGCTTCCCCATCTCCGTGTGCAATCGAAGCCCCGGCAAAGTGGACACCACAGTGGCCAGAGCGGAAGCAGAGGGCAATCTGCCGCTCAAGGGCTTCCATGAGGTGGAAGACTTTGTGAAGTCCATCGCCAAGCCGCGAGCCATCGTGATCCTGGTCATGGCCGGCGCGCCGGTGGACAGCACCATCGAGCTTCTGTCCAACTACCTGGAGGAAGGAGACTGCATCATCGACGGCGGCAACGAGTGGTACCCCAACTCCGTCCGACGCGGAGAGATGCTCAAGGAGAAGGGCATCCTCTTCATGGGCATGGGCATCAGCGGCGGCGAGGAAGGCGCCCGGCACGGCCCCAGTCTCATGCCCGGCGGGCCGAAGGAGGCCTACGACATGGTCGCGCCCATCCTAGAGAGCTGCGCGGCGCAGGTGGACAACGAGCCGTGCACCTTCTACATTGGCCCCGTGGGAAGGTGAGTGCAGGGACGTCGGTGCCGTGGATGCAGAGAAGCCGTTGGCAAGTTGGCTTCGGGAAAGAGCGGCGACTGACGCCATCGGGATTCGCTTCGGCGCTCGCAGTGGCAACTACGTCAAGATGGTCCACAACGGCATCGAGTACGGAGACATGCAGCTCATTGCGGAGGCGTATGACATCCTCAAGCAATGCGCGGGCCTTGGCAACGACGAGCTCGCCGAGGTCTTTGCGGCCTGGAACCAGACCGAGGAACTTGACAGCTTCCTCATCGAGATCACGAGCATCATCTTCACCAAGAAGGACGACCTGGAGGACGACGGCTACCTCGTGGACAAGATTCTGGACAAGACCGGCATGAAGGGTACGGGACGCTGGACCATCCAAGAGGCCGCCGAGCAGTCGGTGGCTGCGAGCACCATGGCGGCCGCCCTGGACGGGCGCTACATGAGCGCGCGGAAGGACGAGCGCGTCACGGCGTCGGCCATCCTGGAAGGGCCGTCACAGGTGCCGTCCGTCGCGAAGGAGCAGATCATCGCGGATGTGAAGGATGCGCTGTACGCGGCGAAGATCTGCAGCTATGCCCAGGGCATGTCCCTCATCCGGGCGGCATCTGACAAGATGAACTGGGGCATCAACCTTTCCGAGTGCGCCCGCATCTGGAGGGGCGGCTGCATCATACGCGCTCGCTTCCTGGATCGCATCCGCGCCGCCTTCACGGCCGATCCGAAGCTGCCGAATCTGATGATCGACCCGGCCTTCTCGTCCGACCTGAACCAGCGCCAGGCGGCCTGGAGGCGCATCGTCTCCCTCGCGGTCGCGAGCGGCATCGCGGTGCCGGGCCTTGCCGCCTCGCTCAACTATTTTGACTCGTACCGCAGGCCTCGCCTGCCGGCCAACCTCACGCAGGCGCAGCGCGACTTCTTTGGCGGCCACAGCTACGAGCGCACGGACCGCTCCGGAAACTTCCACTGCGAGTGGACCGAGGCGCACAAGGACATCGGGAGTGTGGCGGAGCGCAACCTGGGGAACCTGTGAGCCTAGCGCGGGCATGTCGCGGTAGCGCGCGCTTTGCTTCTTGAACAGGTGCTTGACAAGAGAGGTGCTCGAGCGGCACCAGCGCTTCAAGGGTTTCGTTTTCACGCTCCATTGGGACGGATCATTCAAAATTGCCCACATCGCAACTCTACAGTCTCATCTTGTCGCAACACGCACGGGATTCCCAATGTAAGTTCTCACCAGCGTCTTACAACCCATTTGTTTACAAGCTTCACTCACAGATACATCCACCCACCCAGACGCACGCACGCAGGCTAGCAATCTTCGATTGCCGCTCGACGCACGCGCCATGGACCTGGTTCCCATCTTAAGGGGAAGCCACGCCTTCTATGGCGCAGACAGGCGACATGACAAACATCCCGCCTCTTCTTGCGGCAACGATCTTTCTTGCAACTTCGAGCCCTTGTGGCCTCAATCCTCTTGCGGCATTCCTTGGATCCTTTGCCGTACCGACCCTCCAGGCCAGTCTCACGAAGCTCGGCGGGCGGAAGGCTAGGTTCCGTAGCCCATGACGTTGTTTATCGTTCGCGTTATGAGCCCCGTCTCTTCGTCTGCTTTTGCGCTAGCCTGCTGCGCAGTGTGGCACAGCAGCGTCGTCAAGCGCATGAGGATCGTCTCAAAGTTGGGCCGCTCGTCCGCGTCCTCCGCCCAGCACTCCTGCATGAGGTCGCTCCACGGACAGCGCTTGGGCAGCGGCGGGCGGAGTCCTTCGTTCGCGACCTTCGCAATGATCTGCGTCGCCCCCAGCTCGGGGTAGACTTCGCGCCGCGTGGCAATCTCCCATAGCACGATGCCGAACGAGTACACGTCACTCGCCTTGCTGCCTTTCGCGTGCCGAATCACCTCCGGGGCCAGCCAGCACGCCGTCCCGACTCCATGCGTCATCGTCCGCATGCTCTTGCTGGCCTGCGCCCGGGCGCTGCCCCAGTCTCCAATCTTCACCACGAAGTCGCCCGGGTACGGCTCGTGAATGAAGAGGTTGTGCGTCTTCAGATCCCGGTGGATGAGGGGTGGATCCCGGGCGTGCAGGTACACCATGCCCTCTGCCACGTCGCAGCACATCTTCAGCTTGGTCTCATCGTCGAGATGGACGTCGTCATCGTTGAGCACCTGCCGCAAGTTGCCCCGGGAGCAGAGCTCCGAAGTGATCCAGATTGCCTGCATGGTCAAGCTGCAACCGTACAGGTGCAGAATCTTCGGATGGCGGAGCATTGCCATGATTCCCGCCTCGCCAACGATCTCCTGCAGGAGCTCGTCGCGCTGCTTGGAGTTTCCCTTCACCGCAGCCTGCGCAAACACGAACTCCTTCACGGCCACGGCACTGTGGCGCCACGTCCCCCTCCACACCCGGCCGAAGCTTCCCTCGCCTATCACGCTTTCCAGGACAATCTCGGTCGGGTCGAGCACCGGCAAGTTGGACTTGTTCCAGAGATGCCGAGCCTGCATGGCACGCTCGTAGGCCTCCGCCATGTTGCCCTCATCCACCTTCCCGTAACTGCTGTAGTAGCTGGCCATCTCCGCCAACGACGTGCCCCGCGTGCCCATGCCTAAGCTCCTGAAAAGCTGCGCTCCCGCGCTGAAGTTGAGCGCCACGGCGATCACGATGCCCAAGCCCAAGCCAATGCTCGCAAAGATGGCCACAAGCCGCCAGCTCTTCTCCCGGCTAACAAACTGGGTCCCCTGCTGCGGCCGAATGCGCATCTGCACCATGCACGTGACCGCCCCCACGACCGCCGTGGGATCCCCGACAGTCAAGAGGTGGATCGGGTTGCCATCGCTGTCTTCTCCAGCGCCGTCGGGCCAGTACGCGACAATAGACGGAAGCGACGTGTACTCTCCCCCCATGAGCAGCGCTCCATGCCACTCGTCTTCACCACGAAGCAGGCTCCGAATGGGCCCGTTCGTGCCGCCAAAGGCGGGTAGCCACTCCCATCGATATCGCGACGACCACCCGCCATCCTTTGCGCCACTGCCGGCCTTCCCATTCGGGCCACTGCCGGCCGAGCCGTTCGCGGCCTTCCGGGCGTCGACTGCCACCTCCTGGGCGTCGTCGCTCCTCGGCGGCGCCTTGGCGCCCCAGAACCAATCTGCGGAGGCCCGAAGATCCGATCCTCCACTAGATCTCGGCTTCGCGTGCGCAGCACTATCTGATCCCGTGTGCGACCCACCGCTTGAGTGCGAGGCCGCGTCGGCCGGTACTCGAAATCTTGCCACCGTGTACACGTTCTCAGCTTCGATGCTGCTCAGGCTCGACGAGGCGTCTCCACTTGATCTGGCAATAGCAGATGATTGTGATGATGACGTCGGCGAGGATGCCGATGACGATGACGATGATGATGGTGACGACGACGACGACGACGACGACGACGACGACGATGACGACGACGACGACGCCGCGCCACCGCTCAGAGAACCACTGGTGCTGTTCCAGAAGGTCGTCTCGCTGCTGGCCCAGGAAGACCTCCAGGACGCTCTGCCAGCTACGTACAGTGCGTCCGATGAGAAAAGCATCGCGGTCACGATGTCAAAGCTGTGCGACTCTTCGAAAAGACAAGTCCAGTAGGAATGCCGCAGGTGCCAGGAAGCGATCGAGTCGCAAACGATGTCCCCGACACGGTTAAAGTTCCCCGCGACGATGAGGATTCCAGCGTCGGGATCGAGCGCCAAGGCCGTGGCGACGCCGTCAAAGGTGGTGTTGCCCATGCTGAGTCCGCCGCCGGGAAACTTGCGCAGGCCGGTCTCGTCGTTCCAGACCGCCAGCCCGGCCGGGATCCATTCACTGTCGATGTAATTAAACTTGCCTCCGAGGAAGAGGTTTCGCTCCACGGGATCCCAGGCCAGCGTCAGGACCGACGCTGCTGCCCAGTTGCACACGAGTTGCCCCCCTTGCAACGGTGCCCACACCTGCTTATCTGCGTGGAAGTGAGCGACGTTGAAGACGCTGATGAACTCGTTGCCATTCCACACGCGCGAGTGGAACGTCCCGCCGGCGAAAAGATCGCCATACTCGTTGATGAGCAGCGTCTTCACCGTCATGCTCGGGGCGAGCGACCGAGCACACAACCCGCTCCCCACCTAGGCAGAAGCGCAAAGAGACCGCAGGTGAGTACCCGGCGCCGTGGAGAATCGCCACGTTCCTGCCAACAAGGCACTCCGCCTTCGATCGAACTCCGCCTGAAGGTGAGCCGTGCCGCAGCGAGCCCCAAAGCGTTCTTCTGCCCATCAGAACCGAGAGCTGTCCGCGCGAACCCCAGCCCCCTCCAGATGACTCCAGCCGCTCGCGAGGTCCCATCTGTGATCCCAGGACCCGATCGAAGGCAAATTCCGGCGTGACGGCGAGACGCTCGATGCCCGCAGGGCCGCCTACCTGCTTGAGATTCCGGCCTTCCCAGGCGCCTACGCTACAGTACTGAGCCTGGCAAGTCCGGCAAGTGCTATCGAAGGCTCCGCCGATGATGAGCGCGTCATAGTCCTCTCCGGCCAGGCGCTTGGCGGTGTCGTTCACGACCATATCCAACACCACTCCTCCGGACGCGCCATACAGATACAGCCTGGGCTCGTACGCGGCCTCCCATCGTCCGATGCGGCCCTTGGAGCCCCTGGCCGGTGTAAACTGCGCGAGATTGGCCGTAAGCGACGCTTCGTCCTGTGTGAAGCCGCGCACGGTGAAGTTTCCCCCGAGCAGAAGCGACGAGCGAGGCGCTCCGGCCGCAGTGACGCTGCACCACAGCAGAACAAGCGCGGTCCGCATGGCCACCTTCATTCAGCTGGCACACGCGGCCGCCCAGAGCGCCATCGACAGCCTCTCGTGTCCTCAACGGCCCGCCTGAGCTAAGCGGGCGTTCGCGCCACTAGCCTGGCGCACAACTCCTTCAGGTTGAATGCGCCTCATCTGGCGCATAGCACTGCGCAGCAAGGACTGCGCTGCGGCAGCCGTCCAATCGCAGCGTGACACTCGCAAACTCAACTTCGAAATTCAACTTGCGCGGCGCGGGTAGAGTACCCCATTGGGTGGAGTACGCGGGTGCTACCGGGGTACCAACCGCGAGCCAATCCGCGAAGTTGCATCCGGCGCCATCCGCTGTCATTTGCAGCCGCGGACATGCGTGATGTGTGGGCACGCGCGCGCTCGCCCGCCCTCCCGCGGCTCGACTTGCGGCTTGAAGTACTGCGTTGGCGACGGGGAAGTGGTCATGGGAGTGATGTTGGGATGGCTGGAAGATGGGAGCGCCGGGAGCGAGCGAGCGAGCGACTTGCTTGCTTGGGCTGAGCGGCTCAGCGGAGTTGTGCGTGCGCGCCTGTGCTGTGCGTGGTGCGTAGCTAGCGCGCGGCCGCGCTAATGCGGCCAGTGCGTGTGCATAGCCACATCATCGTGGCTGGTTATGGCTGACTGTGCGCCGACGTCGACGCATTGACGGCACAAGTTCACAAGCAAGGTAGCTGCGTCAGATGCTTCACCGCGATGCAGCCAGCCAGCCATCGCTCGTCGTCGCTCAAGCCGGCCACAAACCTGATGAGAAGCAAGACCCGGTAGTCTAGTTGCATGATCTTGCTTGTTCGCGCACTGTCACGCCGCCGTGTGTCGCCGCAAGATCTCGATTCTCGATTCTCGATTCTCGACTCTCGACTCTCGAGACTTTCGGACTTCCAAAGAAAGAGATGCTTGCATCCGCAAAATTCGCTTCTTCGGTTCTTTTCCGGCTTCCCGCGCGCGCCGGGGTCTACGGTTGGGTCTTCGGCTTTCCTATTGACGGATTGGAAGCTTGGAAGGGAAGGCTGCTTGGTGTGACGCGTTCGGAGACTCCCGAGAATCCGCCGGACCGTTCACGCGGGGGGCGCCTGCATTCCCGAGACGCGAGTCCCCGGGTTTCCCTGGCTGATGGACAGGTGCGGACGCGTCACGCTCTTTTCAAAAGCGCCGGCCCATCCAGAAATGCGCCAATCACATCTTCTCCGAGCAAGCTCCCACCAGCTTCGATTCGCCTGCGACTTCAGCTGACGCAGCGCCCATTGGGAGAAGCGCGGGCGGCCCCTCCCCGCGCGCCATAGAATGCCCACGCGGGGCGTGGACGACGCGCTTTCGGTTGGCTTTTCAGTTCAGCCTATGGAGTGGACGTGTTGACGCGTTTGGCTTTCCCTCTGGAGAGACAGCGGCTGCGCGGCAGCGCCGGGAACGCCGCCGGGCTCCCCGAAGTGCCCTCTTGCGCGCCACACAGGTCCCACCCCCGCACAGAGCTCTTCAAGGGAGAGGCGGAGGCGGTGTGCGCGGGAGCGACTGGGCGTGCGTGGGCGCCTCCGGCCCGGTCGGTGTCTCTTCCCCCCCCCTCCAAGGCAGCGAGATCCAGTCGCGTTTCTAACTTGGCGTCGACACGAGAAAAGCATCTGCAGAGGGTGACGCAGTAGTATCTCAAAGTCCCTTGTCGAGAACCTTTCTTTCGACAGCTCTTGGCCGCCGAAATCCCCAAGGGCACTCGGCACCAACGGCACCTGTCAGTGCCTGCGGCGCGCTCAAGTTGGTGCGGCCGAGAAGGCAAAGGAAAGCAGTGGAGCGGAGGGGACTTCGACTGGACTTCGCGTAGCCTGAGCTTGACGAATCCCTTCTCTGCACGAAGCACAACAAGAAGGAGAGCGGCAGAGCAGACCGGATACATAAAGAAAAAAAATGTCCGGAGACACATCACGTCGTCGTGGAGAGCACTTGACGCGGCCTCTCCACAGCGACGCATCTCTGCGCAGAGAGGAGCGCTACCGTCGCGGAGACCCCAGTCGCGCCCCATCGCGCATCCTGGTCGCCGAGCCGGCGAGACGCCGATGGGCCTTGGACACCAGACCCATCGGCAGTCACCTCCGCAATCCGCCTCCGGGCGGAGGGCCCCCGAGCGCCGCCGGACGTGCCTGGAGCGCTCGTGCGTGTCGGCGGGCCTTGGTGGCGTCGGTGGCCGTGGTGCTGTTCTTCATCTTCTGCGTCCAGTCGCGCGACGCGGAGGGCATCTTTGACGAGCGGCCGTCGGCGGTGGAGCTGATGCGGCCCTCGCCGAGGATGGCGCCGTGGAACCCCTGGCAGGACGAGCACAAGCGCAGAGGGCTGGAGAGTTCGTCGAAGGCGCAGAAGAAGGGCTGCTGTCGGCAGGGAGGCGTCGCAGGTCTCATCCAAGCCATGCGGCGGCCGGAGATGGCGTTCCTACCGCGCGATGGTCGAGCACTGCAGAGTGCGAATCGGCAGAATGACTCTCTCGTCGCTCCGTCGCCGGCGTCGGCGCTGCTGCCGTACAAGCTGCATCATGTGGCGCTGCGCTACAAGGTGTGCAATGGGCTGACGAACCAACGCATCGCTCTGATCGAGGGCGTGCTGCTTGGACTCTTCCTGGGCGTCCAAGTCCTGGTGCCCGATGAAGTGCCTCTCAACGGCGCGGAGTTTCCCAATGGCCGAGAGACCAACCGCAACGTGCAGGACACGGCGACGCTCTTCGACCTGGAGAGCTTCGTCACGGAGGCGGAGGAGATCTTCTTGGAGTACTGGTGCCGGAAGAACCCGGCCCGTAGCGCCTCGCGCTTCTGGTGCGCGGAGAATAGTCCCAAGCCCATCCTGTACGGTCAGGGATACGCCGGCAATCTGGCGGCGGCGTTCTCCAAGGCCACCGCGGCCGGCGTGCCCAACGGCGGCATCCAGGTCATTCCCATCGAGGACTTGCACTTGCTCGGGAAGCCATACGCCATGAGCTCCCTGGACGAACTGGAGAGAGAGCTAAGCACGCGGCTTCAGCAGATCCCGGACAAGGAGCGCGGGCATACCGTGATCGACGCGGCCTGCCCGCTGTTCTCCATCGCCGTGCGAGAGCACACGCCGGCGTGGCAGATGTTCTGGCGCCTGAGCTCCGCGCTGCATTTCTCCTCCGCCATCCGCAGCCGCGCCAACACGCTCACCAACTTGATCAAGTCGCAGGCGGATGCCGCGCAAGCCAAGGCCGCGCGCTTCGGCTTCAGCACGGCGGGGGCGGAACAAGCGCAGGAAGCGGCGTTCAACGTGCTGCACCTGCGCGCCGAGGAGGACTGGCAGGAGCACTGCAAGGTCTGGATGACCTTGCCAGACGGCGTGCACCGCGACAACTGCATCAACAACACCATGACGGTGGCGAATGTCCTGCTGTCCGAGGGCGTGGACCCCAGCGTCCCCTTGTACATCTCCACCGGCTTGACGCGACGAGAGCTGGAGAGCCTCCGCATCGACAACGATCTGGACGACGAGACCAACCGCCTGGGCAGGGCGTTCCAGACGCTGTTCGAGGTGTTCACGGTGGTGTGCAAGGACGACGTGCTGGAGCTGTCCACCGAGTGGGCCAAGTCCGAGCGAGAGGTGCACGCGGCCATCGACTACCTCGTCTCGCAGCAGGCGCAGTGCTTCGTGGGCAACTCCGTGTCCACCTTCTCGGCCTTCCTCATCCTGGATAGGCACCGCCGCGGCCAGTGCGCTTTCCACTACAACGGCGGCAACATCCCCATCGCGGACGCCGGCTTCCTCAAGCCCGCCAAGTCGCTGTCCGTGCCGACGCTGCGGAAGCCCATCAAGTGGATCTTCGCCATCCACGTGAACCAGGACAGCGACCTGTCATCCTCCTTCTCCAACATGATGAAGGTGGCCGTGCGCTCGGCGGCGCTCAAGACGGATCTGGTGATGATCTGCCTGACCACGCTGCGGCCCAGTGATGCGCTGTCCGTGTGGCTGGTGCAGAACGGCGTGCGCGTGCTGTACCACACGCCCACGTGGATCGCCGACGTCAAGCAGATCGTCAACCACCAGACCAAGCTCACGGCCGCCCTGGGAGACGGAGACCCGCGAGAGCAGCGCAGCCACCTGCTGACCGACCCGGATGCGATGATCGGCACGTTCCTCCGGATCGACATCCCCATCGTGGGCATGCTGGACGAGTTCGTGCTCTACACGGACGTGGACCTGCTCTTCGCCGGCAGCATCACGTGGCCGAAGCTGCTGGGCGACAAGTACGCCGACATCCGGGAGCGGGCCGACTTTGCCAGGGGCGCCTTCTACGCCGACGAGCCGGGCACGCAGGGCCTGCCGCTGTACTTCTCTGCCTCCAGCGAGATGGAGAAGCACACGGACCCGGCCTTCCTGAACGCCGGCGTCATGCTGCTCAACATGAGGAGCCTGCGGCACACCTACAAGGAGTTCCGCAGCTTCATCTTGGCGGACGACGATTTGGACTGGATCTCGGGCCCGGGAGACCAGGGCGCGTACAAGACGTTCTACGCCACCAGCACGGGGGAGCCGCACGCCAACTTCCTGCCCTTCGAGCTGAATTGGAAATCGTACTGGGAGAGGAACCCCATGGCCAGCGTGGTGCATTTCCATGGGCCCAAGTGTGAGAAGGACATCATCCCGTACCGAGCCATGGGCACGGTCGCCATCGACGTCTTCGCAGACATCCTGCACACGTGTGCCTCGACGGGGGACTGCTACTCCCGCTGCGACGAGTTCATGGACTACCTGGAGGGACCGAATCGAGATCGAGTGGACTCTCTTATCGACCTCCTCCACAAGTTAGATGCCAACCGCCAAGCGCCGCAGCTCGCTGGCGACGCCTAGGCACGAGCAGTTCTCCTTCTTCTCCTCTTAGTATGTGGCTGTGTGCGTGGGTGGCTGTGTGGGTGTCTCTCTCTTCTCTTTCTTAGATTCAGAGGATGATGAAGATGAAGATGAAGATGAAGATGAAGATGAAGATGAAGATGAAGATGAAGATGAAGATGGAGATGAAGATGGAGATGAAGATGAGGATAAACACGATACTTCAGAATTGCTCACACTCACACGTACGTATATCCACGTGGCGAATACGCCTCCTAGAACTCAGGCGTCAGTCGAGGTGGAACTGGGGATGCCACGTTCAGATTCATTCACAAGGCAACCCTCTCTTCTCACGTCGTCGTATTAGTTGTTCAAGTTCTCTTGCCAAAGGCGTCAATCAGTTTGTTACTTGCTGGGCAGGGGAATTCTGTCATTTCCATGCATTCGTAAGCAGAGAAAACAGGGCTCCTGCTGCTGCTGCTGCTGCTGCGGCGGCGGCGGCGGCGGCGGCGGCGGCGACGCATTGCATGATGAACCCGATCCAACCGGCATCCATCCGCGACGTCCGAGGCGGATTCGCATCCAAGGTTATGGCGGCGCACATCTTCGGACGACATGCAGCTATGGCACTGACGGGCCTTCGCAACGTCCTTCCCTCTCTCTTTCTGTCCCACGCCCATGACGAGGGCGCTTCTAATGCATCTCGTCATCTGCTCTACTTTGCACAACGAAGCGGCTTGTCAACTGCAGCACCGCTACTGAGTATTTAGTGATAAGATCTGCGCCCGCAAGCGCGACTTGCGCTGTTCTGGCGTCTCTCCTGTGACTTCCGCCAGTCGTTCCGCCGGTGATTTCTGCCCGGCGCGCCGCGCCTTCTTCGCGGGAGGGCGCCGCGCCACCGCCTTCTGCTCGAGCGCCTCATGCTCGCGCAGGTACCGGCGGTACTCCGCCCACGCGACCAAGATGAAGTACACCAGCAGTGCCACCAGCACTTCTCGTCGTTCTGATCGGCGGAGAAACAGCAGAACCGTCACGAGCATGCCGACGTAGAAGCTCCACATCCTCTCGAGGACGCGCTGCGGCGGCAGCGGCGCTTCGGGGGGGGAGCCCCTGGGTTTTGGATCAGGGGCACAGAGCGTCGAAAGGGGGGTTCCCTTGCGGCTGCTTCTGGGTTTGGGGACGGATTTGGAAGGCTGAAGTGGAAGTTTCCATCGCCGGGGAACGAGAGAGCTACAATAGTAATTATTCAAGGGAAGCGAAGCGACGAAGCGATGAATCGAGCAGAAGCACGAGCGAGCGAGAAATCATCCGGCTGTCACACGTGTCAAATCAAGAGGAATACAAATCTGAAATGGGTCGGGGTCTTTTCCTAATTTTGAATTTCCGGACTTGTCGCCGGCATTCCAGATTCTACATTCATTCAAATGCATCGTTTGGGTCATTTGGATCACGCTTGGCGAATCAGAAGGGGAGGAATCCAACTACTTCAAGACAAGCTCGTCCAATCACGGAGGTACGTCATTGGAGCGTTCGCGCGGTTGTTGCGCACTTCGAAATTCCTCCCCTCCTCCATTACTGGTGAGGGGCGAACATAAGGCAACAGGACATGCACCGCGCGCAGGCCTGTCCTTCACCCTCGTCGCGGTCGCCGAAGTGCATTCGGAAGAATAAGGCTGTAGATTCGGTTCGCTATTTCGCCAAGGATTGTCTGAAGGAACATTAATTTAGACCTATGACCAATCGATGCTGGGAAGGGCGGGAGCGCCCCTGGTCATTGGGTGGTTCCGCCGGTGGTTTCGTCCAAAAGCTGGTGGTTTTTTCCGGCTCGTGGATGTCATTGGCCACACGCCTTTGATGTTGGTCCGTAATTCGCGGGAAGGTTCTCGCAAGCCGTTGGAACAAGTGTCCATGGCAGCAAGGGGCATTACAGCACCAGTGCGACAGCCTCTCCAATGACGTACTCCTCCGCAAGCTTCCAAACCTTCCAGACCAGAACAATGCAAAAAGCCTTCAAAATCTATTTACTTATGTTTTATGTTATGTAAAGCTCCCACCTCTGAGCGATGCATAATACGACGAAATAAGGCGATCTTGAATGAATCCGATCCGGTGCGGAGCTGGTTCGGAATGCGGGCAACCTGCCACCCATAGAGCAGCTGCCGCAGTGCGGGTTCGTCAGGCTTGCCGGTTGGCTGGCGCGGGAGGTTCGGAGCAGGAGGAGTGGGCAGTGCAGCTGCACTTCAGAAAGCTAAAGCGGACCCGAACCCTTGCCCAACCCAAAGTCTAAAGTCTTAAGCCTGAAGTCTGAAGCCTCTCTTCTCTCTCTTCTCCCAATTCCCTTTTTTCATTCCGGCGCCCAAATCTCCGATTAGCAAAGCGACCCCGCGTGCAGTGCCACTCGCACCGCTTGGCCCCCGGCCTTTCCGCTTGCTTCGCTCTGCTGAGAGCGGCGCCCAGGGATCGCACGCGCGGAGAGGAGTCGACGGACTTCCGCGCGGTAGCGTGCGGCGCGCGTGCGTTTGTCGTTGAGTTTTTTCGTTCTCCGAGCGAGCGCCGGGCGCCAGCTGCAGGGGCAGCTGCGGCGTCGGAGCAGCCGGGCCGCGTCTGCCTCGGCTGTGGCATGGTGTACCACCCGGCGTTTCGAGAACAGCAATTCAGCAGCTCCGCGAGGCGGTGAGACGCGATGGGCCACCACCACAGCGACTTGGACGATGAGGGCAAGAAGATGTCGCACCGCTTCAACCCCCTGGAGTTCGACATGCTCAAGAAGAGCTTCAAGGACCTGGCCCGCCGCAGCGACGGAGACTTCATCGACAAGGACACGTTCTTGCAGTTCTTCCCCCTGCCCGGCCTGCTCGGGGAGCGCCTCTTCGACGCCTTTGACTCCAAGAAGAAGCACGCCATCGACTTCGAGGACTTCGTCAAGGGCATCGCGCGCCTCAACAGGGGCACCTGGGAGGAGCAGCTGCGCTTCGTGTTTAAGGTGTTCGACGCGGACGCCTCCGGCGCCGTGTCGCGAGAGGAGCTGAGGAGCCTGCTCAACTCGCTGCCCATGGAGCTCATGCACAAGCACGCGCCGGAGAACATGAGTCCCAGCAAGCGCCTGGAGATGGCGGACGGGGCGGGCGCGGTGGAGCACGCGGCGGGCTACGCCGCCACCTTCGAGGAGGAGGCCGGCCTCTTCCTCGACGAGGTGGACACCTTCACCAACAACGATCTCGTGGAGCAGGCGTTCCGGGAGTGCGACTTCGACCACGACGAGGAGCTCAGCTTCGATCAGTTCAAGACCTGGGTGCTCAACTACCCCATCATCCTGAACATCATGCAGTCCGTGCTGCCCTACGCCGGCCAGCCCATGCCGCACCACGACGACCACGGGCGGCATCACCACCACCACTGGCCGGGACACCACAGCCGGCGCCAGAGCGATGCGGACCGGAAGAGCGACCGCCTGGCCTCGCTGCCCTTCCATCGCCAGTTCCACAGCAACGGCAGCTTCAACGGGCGCCGGTCGCATCCGGAGATCACCGCGCTCGTGGCCGAGATGCATCCGCCGGAGTCGGGCAGTCGCTCGCACTCGGACGAAGACCACGCCGCCGCCTCCGCCGCCGCGGCGACGAAGAAGGTCAACCCCTATGAGGTGCGCGCGCGCCTCGGGAGCTTCGACACCAACAACAGCACGATCGCGTCCGTCGACGTGCACAGCCTCTCGGGCGGGATGCCGGCGCCGCGGGCGCAGTCGGACCCCTTCGGCGGCGCCTCATCGCCACTGGCGAATGGCTCGCCGGGCCTGAGCCCGCTCAGGTTCGACTCGGCCTTCAAGCACCGTCGGCAGCGCAGCGGGAGCATGACCTGCATCGACCTTCGTGGCATCGACAACGAGCACCAGGTTCGGAATCTCGTGCTTCAGGCGCGGAACCTCACCCGGGTCCCCGAAGTCCGGACGGCCCTCACGGATGCCCTTCACGCGCTGGAAGACCACGAAAGTCGGTGAGTTGCAGTTCGTCTTCATTTTTGCGCTCTTTGGCTTCCTGCTTTCATTGGGGGGTTTCTTCCTTATTGGCAACGGCGTCGGAAGACGAGAAATCACCGGCGTGGCATCCTTTGAAGCACCGACAGACGCTAACTCGCCCCTTTCCCCCTTTCCACCTTTCCACCTTTCCACCTTTCCCTTCGGAAATTGGAAAAAAAAATGGTGTACGTCTCTTGGCAACAGGCAACAGGGCGAGCCGGACGTCGATGATGTTGCGAAGGAGGGATTCCTTTACAAGCGGGGACAGCACCTGCACATCTGGAAGCAGCGTTGGTACCTGCTGAGCAACAACATGCTGTACTACTACGCGCACAAGTCGGATGTGCGCTCCCGCGGCGTCATCTTCCTGACCGGCTGCATCGTGGAGAAGCTCGAGGATGACCACGAAGAGTCCCACGGCTACTACGGCTTCGAGATTCTGAGCACCTACGGCAACTTCCGGCGAGTGTTGTTCGCGACCACGGCGGAGCAGCGGGACGCGTGGATCCACGACCTCCAGCATGCGGCACAGGTCGTGCCCATCGAGGAGGACTTTGCGCTGGGAGGGATCCTGGGCCAAGGCCGCTTCAGCCACGTGCTGAACTGCTACAACAAGCACACGAAGGAGAACTTTGCCGTGAAGGTGATCGAGAAGAGCGTCATGGATGCGGACGAGCGCGAGCTGCTGCGGACGGAGATTGCCATCATGAAGCTCGTGAACCACCCGCACATCATTCGCATGGAGGCCGTGTACGAGGACAAGGAGAAGATCTACATCGTCATGGAGAAGCTTGAGGGCGGCGAGCTCTTCAGCCGCATCGTCGGTCGTCCGACCTTCTCCGAGGAGGAGGCGTACAAGGTGATGAAGCCGCTGGTGGAGAGCGTCGCCTACCTCCACGACCTCGGCATCGTGCATCGAGACCTGAAGCCCGAGAACATCCTCTGCGGAGAGAACCTCGAGGACTTGAAGATCGCCGACTTTGGTCTCAGCAAGCTCGTCTTGCCGACCGACGTCATGAAGATGCCGTGCGGGACGCTGAGCTATGTCGCGCCCGAGGTGCTCACGTTGACGGGCTACGGGAAGGAGACGGACATCTGGTCCCTCGGTGTCATCATGTTCCTGCTCTTGAGGGGGAAGCTCCCGTTCGATGGCGAGGATCGCGAAGAGATCATCGACAGGACCATCAACGCCAACCTCAAGAAGCTCATGGCCGGCGACAAGAAATGGTCGCGCCTGAGCCCGGAGGCGCAGGATCTCATGTCCCGCATGCTGGAGAAGGCGCCGAAGAACCGCATCAGTGCTCGTGGAGCCCTGCGGCATCCTTGGATGGAGAAGTACCGGTGTCACAACCCCGAGTGTATCCCCGAAGACGAGGCGGCGCGATAACAGCCCATGCCTCCGCGTCTGTGGAGGGACGTCGGATGGAGCTAGGGAGGGGGGGGGGGGCATCAGGGGCATCAAAGCGGGTGGTGGCGCTGCACGCGTGGCTTGTGTTGTGCTGCGACTGATAGCTGTAGGGCGTATGGTGACGACCGTGTTAGACCGCGAGTATCTTGGGCACGGAGTGGCCTGAAGGGCTTGGGTGTGTCGTTCGTTTTGAAAGCTGGGTACGCGTCGATTGAATTTGCAGACGAAGCGTCTCTTCGTTTCTCTCGTCCCGGCCAGCCTCCTCGTGCGCGGTGATTGTTTCCGCTTCTGCCTCACTTCGTTCGTGTCGGCCAAGGCACGCATGATCCGAGGTCAAGGTGAAAAGACACGGTCTCAAATTTGCACTGCTTCCCTAGGATGCCGCCTCTTCTTCTCTCGGTCTCTCTCTCTCTCTTTCTCTGTCTCTCTTTCTCTGTCTCTTTCTCTCTCTCTCTCTCTGTGTGTGTGTGTGTGTGTGTGTGTGTGTGTGTGTGTGTGTGTGTGTGTGTGTGTGTGTGTGTGTCTCTCTCTCTCTCTCTTTGTCGATCTCTTTCTCTTCGTATCCCTTCTCAACCTTCACATCAATCTTTCAACCTTCCAGTGGTGGCGTTGGCTCCGAAGCTCTGTTTCCGTGTCCGGTAGCTATTCCTCTTCTGCCGCCCTCATCCTTGTTGGGCAAGATCCTTCGACACCGTCGACAGCTGTGCTCGTTGACTCCAAGCTCACAGATCCATCGGTCCCGCGCTCAAGGCGTTCGATCTTCTCCTCGACGCCGCGTTCGAAGACACCGCGCGCCACCTCGCGCCACCCAGGTCGGAAGGCACCTGTCGCGAGTGCGCTCGCCGCCGGAAGAGTGGAGAATGCGACGGTCATCTCTGCGGCTTCATGTGCTGAGACCTCTCTTTCTCACTCCTCCACCCTCCTCCGCACGCGGAAA
>JAAMXY010001470.1:0-30803 GCA_019677205.1 Pinguiococcus pyrenoidosus
TCGAGATCACCTTCGGCACGCTGATGTGGGGAATCGTCGACCGCCAAGGAGCTGCCGCGGATCCGCCCGCTTTGAGGTTCTGGCTCAGCCCCACGCAGGCCTTTCGCCATGGGCGGAAGCGAATCCGGTCGGGACGCGTCTGTGCAACGGAGGCGGCACTGCCTACTGACTGGACGTCGCTCAGCCGGACTAACGAGAGTGGCGAAACACCGAAAGGCCTGCGGCACGGCGACATCGTCCAGGCGCTCGCTTTTGGGATGGAGAACGGGCGCCTGGAGCTCAGCCTGCGGCAGAGTCGCATTGAGGCAGCGAAAGCCAAAGACCTGAAGCTGGCTTTGCAGGATGATGATGTCGGCCCGGTTGGCACCCTCGTGAAAGGGTATGCGGGAGGCGTGCAGAAGGGGATAGGCTGCTTCGTCCGCGTGACGAGGAGACGAACGGGCGTCGTCCTCTTCCGCGACCTGAGCGACGAGTTTGTCGAAAATCCTCGCGAAGCTTTTCCAACGGGGCGCCTTGTCGTCGGAAAGATCGTTCGCAAGGAAGAGGGTAAACTGCAGATAAGCCTCCGGTCGAGCGATGTGATCGAGTCAGGATCGCTTCGCTTTGAGGATGTCAAGCCGGGTATGCGACTGAAGGGCTCCGTCGCGCAGGTAAAAGAGTTTGGGGTGTTCGTCCGCATAGCAGGAGCGGCAGAGAAGCTCACTGGTCTCTGCCACGTGAGCGAAGCTGCGGATGACTTCGTCTCTCCGGAGCAACTGCAAGGGAAGTTTCGCCAGGGGGACTCCGTGCGCGTTGCTGTCCTGCGCGTCAACAGTGAGAAGCGGCAGCTCAGCTTGAGCATGAAGTCGGAGCATTTCGACGGCGGGGACGAGGCCAAAGACCCAACGGCTGCACCTGCTGAGCAACGGCAGCTTATGGGCCTCGAAGAGGATGGTCTCAGCTTGCAAGCCGACGCGAACGAGAAAGTGCTCGTTGCGGAAGAGGACGACGAAGATGACGATGACGACGACGATGAGTTCTCCAGGTTGCTGAACGAAGCAAAGAACGCTGCCAACGCAGAGGACGATCACGACGAGGATGAAGATAGTCATGACGAAGATGACGAAGATGATGAAGATGACGAAGATGACGAAGATGACGAAGATGAAGATGATGAAGATGGTGATGGCGAAGATGATGATGACGATGACGATGACAACGATGACGATGACGACGAAAACGACAACGGAGTGAACAACGATAGTCTTGAAGAAGCTGGGCGAGATGGAAAGGCCGATGACATGGACATGGTATTTGGCGATGCTCGGAGCTGCTTGAAGCATGGCGGGCTTGCTAACGCTAATGTGTCTTTGCAGGGGAGCGGCGACGAAGACGCGGGAGACTCTGAGGATGAAGATGGCGAGGCTATGGACGGTGTCCCGCTCAAGGCCTCAACGGGGAAGTCAAGTACCGAGCTGGCTCTTTCTGGACCTGCCAGGGGCTTCACCTTCGACGACTTCGCTCTCCCAATGGACTTGGCTGGAGACGCGAGAGGTAGGCCCAGCTTCTGCTCTGGCAAATGGCCGCCGTCACCTTGCTAACTTGCGACTCGGTCGTTGAACCTGTGAATGACGAAGAGGAAGAGGACGACGAGAACGAGGACGGAGAAGGAGACTCCGCAGAGGGACAGGGAGAAAGGGGAAAGGGCGAAGCCGACAACGACGATGACGACGACGACGACGATGATGATGATGATGATGATGACGACGACGACGACGTCGATGACGTCGACAGCGCTTCGAAGCGCCGGTCCCAGCGTTCTCGTGAGAAAGCCAGGAAAGCCCGCGAAGAAGAGGCGGATCTGAGGGAACGAGAAGATCAGCTCCGATCTGGTGGGACAGCTCCGGAGACGGTGGACGAGTTCGAGCGCATGGTGGTCGCCCGGCCCAACAGCAGCTTCGTTTGGATTCAGTACATCGCTTACCGCTTGTCCTTAGCGGAGGTCGACGCAGCGCGGAAGCTCGCAGCGCGCGCGGCGAGCTCCATCAATTTCCGCGAGGAGCAAGAGAAGGCGAATGTCTTCGCGGCCTGGATAAACCTCGAGCTGCAGTATGGAGATGATGACAGTCTCCTGGAGGTGGTCAACCGTGGGTGCCAGGTCTGTGACCCAAAGGACATCCACCTGAGGTGCATCGAGGCCCTGACAAAGACCGAGAACGACGATCTCGCCCTCGAAATGCTCAAACGTGCGCGGAGAAAGTTCACGGGGGATCGTGACATCTGGCTGGCGGAGATCAGCTGGTATCTGATTCGGCGAGATGCCGAGCAGGCAACAGAAGCCCTGCAGCGCTCACTGCGCGTTCTGAACAGACGCGATCACGTGACCGCGGTCCGGCACCTGGGGCTCCAGTTGTACAAGACGCGAAAGAATCTTGCGCGTGCGAGGGAGGTCTTCGAGGGGCTCATGGAAAGCGCCCCAAAGAGGTCCGACTTGTGGTTCGTCTGGATTGACCAGGAGCTTGCCCTTCCAGATGTGGAGGCGGCTCGGCGACTCTTCGAGCGGATGGCGACTTTGAAGTGGAAGACGCGGCTCGCGAAGCAGCTCTTCAGCAAGTGGCTGGAGACGGAGCTCAAGCACGGTGATGAAGAGACCGCGGCACAGGTGAAGGCCCGTGCCCAGGAATACATCGAGACCATGTAGGGCAACCGTGCGACTCGAGGCAAGGTTTGCTTGTGAAGATGCTGTTGCTTTCCAAAGCAGGGATCCAGTCCCTTGCCCCGTCGTGTCGATCCCCGCTGATTCCTTTGGAGCACCCAGCCCTAAAGGCCGTCCTTCGGCCACCCGCAAAGCGTTCCCTCCATGAGACATCTGCGCGAGAAAGGGATGAGATGTTGGCTTCCAATGTGATGCCACCGCACTCCACCAGTCCATACCTTCTGGGTGCGTACACCTTCAACGCCCACTCCGCCCTTCCGCCCTTCCAGGCCTTGGGCACGTTGCTTGGCCGAATCCAGGGCCGCAGCCTGCGTTGGTGTGAGTACTCCTGTGGCCTCCCCTTTGATTCCTATTGAGCCTCCTGCCACTACGACACGTACGCATCTGCTGTGAGCTTGTCCGAGAAGCGGAATCGCTCGTAAGTCTCCTTGGGAAACGCTGGCCGCGCAAGACGAAACATCGCCCGAATCGGCGGTGGAGCGCCGACGAAGATGGTGATTCCATTGTTCGACCATGGGTAGTACTTCGCTATGACGTCAACGCCGCCTAAGAAGGCGCCTCAGGGATTACACGGAAAGGGACGACGACAGCAAACAAACAAACAAACAAATAAACAAACACACACACACACACACACACACTTACACAAAGCAACAACAACGACACACAACGAGAGGATGCTCCCTGCGTACCCTCTATCAGAGCTCGGTCAACCATCCGAAACGAGGATGCGGTGCAGTCGATGATCGTGACGGCGCGGAGTCGCCGCCTCGGTGAGTCCGCCAGAATTCTCTCCTGCGCCAGCTTGTTCAGAACTTCGCTTCTCCGGCCCAACAATTTGATACCAAGCTTGCCTGCAAGTACACCGTCTGTCGCATGATCTGCTGCTTGTTGCCCCTCGGTAGACCTTTCGAGAACACCAAGGGAAGCCCGTCCTTGTCGCGCAGGCCCTCCAAGCAGACTGTGTACCCGTCCGTACTAAAGGCTGGAGCAGTAGCGAGTCCACGTTAAGGTTCTGGTGCAGCAGCAGACCCTACTGCGGCCTTCTTCCGCCCTCATCCTTTGTGCTGACCTCGTGCACAGTCCCGCATGGTCACTTTTCCCAGCTTCTTGCGAAAGATTGCCTTGTCCTCGATCAAATCCCTCGACCTCTCCAAGTCCCCTGGCAGCCAGAAGAAGGCAGGCCCTTGTCAGCCATTCCGTCCTCCTAGAACCCCCCTTGGCAGGAGCTGCTGCCGTGGCAAGTCCGCTACCTCCCGTGTGCGACAGCCACGCATCGAGCTCCTTGTCGCTGCCACACCAGCGCCGCGCGTCGTCGCTGAGGCTTGACTTGAGCGTCTGCAGCTGAGAGGCCCCCGCGACAATCAGAGAGCCAAGGAGGAGGCCTGCCGTACAGAGATTCATGCCGCTCGCTTGGTCGGGGTCACCCCGCCGGTGGACAGGAACATCGCGACGGAAAAGGACACGTACGCGTGGTCAGCTGATCCACATGCACCTTACCTCATCTGATCTATAGCCGTCATTCTTTTTTCGCTTCTCTCATTGGATAGGAGCTGAGATTCTGCGTATCAAAATGTACCCTATTTGCCTGTGCAAAACGGCGAATACGCGGGGCATCTGGAAAGTCTCCTCGGGCAGGCCAAACCGCTGCCGTAGCGCCAGACTCTCCGCCTCTCAGGCGTCTGTCGAGCAGCGGTGCTACTCGAGATGGCCCAGGCGGACCTCCTCGGCGCGCCGGAGGCAGGAGGGCTTCCAAAAGTACGCTGCAGCGTTGCAGCCCTCTTGCATTCTTCGCCAACCCTTGCTGCTTGCCGCTGCAGAAGCCCAGTCCGCTGCCAAAGCTGCAAGTGCTGTGCGCGTTCTTGATGCAGGTCGCGGAGGGCGTCAATGTCACCATGCTGTTCCCCTTCCTGCCCTTCTACATGGAGCATCTGGGTGCGTGAGCCTGTGGCAGCGAGCTTCGTACGGAGGGGGGATCGATGCCCTGCGGTTCCTTAGCGATCCTGTGCCGTAGGATTCCATGGGAAGCACACCTCCCTGGCTGCCGGTCTGACGGCAGCGATGTTCTGCCTCGGCCAGACGATCAGCAGCATTCCCTGGGGATCCCTGAGCGATCGCTTCGGCCGTCGGCCGGCCCTGCTCTTTGGCATGGTGGGCTCTGCCACGGCGCTCCTGATTTTCGGCAGCGCGACCACGCTCGCTCAGGCTGCGTTCGGTCGCTTCTTGGGTGGCGTCCTCAACGGCAACGTGGGCGTCCTTAAGGTGCCTCCCATCGCGGCGAAGCCGCCTCGGGGGGCGAGTCTAAGCAAGTCTTCTCGCCGTCGAAAGGTCTGGATCGCAGAGTTCTGCGACGAAACCAACGCCTCGCAAGGCCTGGCGACGCTGCCGACGGCTTGGGGCATCGGAGTTGTTCTCGGGCCCTCCATTGGTTCGTGGACAGCAAGTAAAGGGTCCACCTCTCAGGAACGCTCCCCTCCTCTGACGCGGGCACTTGTCATCAGGCGGACTTTTGGCGCAACCGGCGGAGCAGTACCCAAACAGTGTCTTCGCTCAGGTATCCTTGTGCTCAATTACATGTTCTGAGAATCGCAAGAACCGTACATTCCTCGTCTAATGAGCTTTCAATGCCAATGCGACTGTGACTGTGAATGCGACTGCGACTGCGACTGCGACTGCGTCATCGACTGCGACTACGAACACGAATCAGAGCCAGCTCCTGCGGGACTATCCGTTCTTGCTGCCCTGCCTGGCAGCAAGCTTGATCACGTATCTCATCTGCTTTGTCTGCTTCATCTTTGCTGAGGAGACCTTGCCCTACCAGCCAGAGTCGCTCCTTCAACTGGTAGGCAAGGCCAGGGCTCACTGCCTGTATAGCGTTACCAACACAACAGCCGCGACTTACTCGTGCTCCGTTTTGAAGGTACCCTGTTCGCGTGGACCGAGGATACAGTACACGAAGGTCACCAGCGGACCTTCAGGCGTGGAAGCTGCCGAAGCAGACGAGTCCGGAGCGGGACGGAAGGCTCCTGAGAAGGCCGCGAGCAGGGGCGGCAGCTGTGGCATATTGAGGGATCGCAACGTCCGTGGTGCGGTTTTGATGTACTGCATGTGCGCCCTGATCTACATCGTGCTCGACGAAACTCTCCCCTTTCTCCTGCGCGAGGACAGGTGAGACACATCCCTACCGAGCTTTGCGCCTTCCGCGCGGCTTCTATGAGGAAACCGTGCTGCTGATCGCACTTTCAACACTCGAAGGAGACTTGGTGGCGGCGGAATGACCCAGGCGACCATTGGGATACTGATTGCCACCGGAGGGGCCGCCCTTCTCACAGGTGCGCATTTGCTCCCGTTTGCGCAGTCGTGCATCGGGCTTCTTTCTGCAAGAACCGTGTACTTATCCAGCGCAACCGCGCATACCACGAAGGTCCATGGGTGGTGCCCCCGCTTGAGAGACGATGGGGCCGACGCACCTGTCTCCAACTCGCTTTCAGTCTCCTCATTCCGGTACGAAGTGCTGTGGTCCTCTCTGCCTGCTGGTCGGGATCCTTCTCACAGTACCTCCCCCAAAAAAATAACTCAGATCCACCTCGGCTTCCCCTTCTGCACGTGGTTGGTTTCCACGATGCCACCTGGAAAGGCCACAGAAATATGCGCGGCCGTCTTGGTCGTGTCACTTCTTGCGCTCAAAAACATTCTCGGGTACGCTGCCATATGCGGGATTGCAGCTCAGCGACGCAGCTACTCTCAGCTGAAGACTGTTGGCGTCACGTGCACAGGTCGATAGCATTCACGATGGCGTTCTTGTTCATAAATTCAAGCGTAAACAACGACAGCGCAAGGCAAGGGCTCCGACGAGACGTGCTGAAAAACGCGTCTTTCTCCTCGGCTAACCTATGCATCTCGCGCTCTCCTTGCTGCGTAGACTCGGGCTCGTCAACGGCATCTCACAGATGGGTGCGGCGATGGCAAGATCCGCCGGCCCTCTCATGGTATGATGCATGCGGCGCGCTTGGATGCGATGGCTTTCGGGGTGCCCTTCGTTTGACTGCTACTGATATGATGTTTATGCTTTTGTAGGCCGGAACGCTTTGGGCGGTCGGCCTGGACATCGTCTGGGCTCCGTGTCTTCTTACGTTCGCAGTGTTGACAGGTGAAATCCTCCCGCGTCGGCGTTCGGATGGATGGCGCGTCGCTGCGACCAATCTGACATGCTTTCTTCGCACCAGGGCTCACCATCGGAGCAATTGGACTGGCATCCGGAATGAGATCCCAATCGGACGATGCGAGGCGGAGCCCGCAACTGCCCGACGAGCCCGCCTCCGAGGAACGGATGCACATGCTCGGCAACCCCGACCAGCCCGACGCTCCCGACGCGGAGAGGGACTAGGCTACTCGCTTTGCAGCTCCTTGAGAAGGCGCAGCGTCAACCTACTTGACAAGCCCATCACCGAATCGATATCTCCCGTGATCCTAGACGATGTCCGGAAATCCAAGAAAGCATCCGTAAGCCAAGCGCTAGACTTGGCTCCCGATGGCAAGCGCGGCAGTACCGTTCGATGAAAGGCTGGACGAGAGGGTGCTCAATCATCAGGCCACCTGCGCAGTTTAGAACGGCGCCTTGCCAAGGAAGAGAAGATGCGTCAGATTCCTCCAGAACGACTCCGATGACCCATGCGCTTGTCCTACCTTCCTCCAACAGAGTATCAACGATGTCCTCGGGGATGGGGTTGAAGTGGATCTCCGTCTTGTCGACTCCGGCGACTTGCCTGCCTGCACAGCCCTCTGTCAGCTTGCGCTGGGGCCGCAGCAGCGACTCCAGCAATCTCACCCGTGCTGAGGTCGGTGAGAACGCAGCTCCCGACGGTACCACACGGGGCGCCAGGGACGTATCCTTGGACTGCGAATCACTGTTAGGCCCAGCGATCATCCAGCATCCACAAAGCGGCACATACTTAGACGCCGAGCTTCTTCTAGACCCTCCGGCTTCTCCAGGATCACGCCTTCGTGGACGACCACCTGATCGCCGGTCAACAAGATGGTGCCCTGCCCAAGCTGCCGTAAGATCCGAAGAGACGCACGCGGCAAGACTCGAACCCGTCGCACCTCTGGCTCGTCGCCCAGCCTCTCCACAAGAGCCTCTGCCTTCGCTTTGCCGATCGCCAGCACCAGCTCTTCCGCGTCGCCGGCGCGGTCCCCGATGGCCTTCTCGTCGATGTCCGGCGTCTCCACGCGAAAGTCGAAGCCCATCTCGCGCGCGATTTGCTGTTCCACACAGCACTCAGACGCTGATGGATCGTCACGGAAGACAGAGGCAAAGACGCACTTGTCGCGTGGCGGACTTGGAGCCCAAGATGAGAAACGGCAGAGAGTCTCCCCTTTGCGCCGCCATCGTAACCCGGGCGGGGCCTAAGAGGCTGCTGAAGCTCAGAGCGCGCCCGCTGGCGAAACGTGCGCAGATGCAGGACGTACGGAGAGCGCTTGCGACCGCTGCGAAACTCAGAGTGGCCACGCGCGTCCACATGCTACAGCGCCGCAAGCAAACGCCGCTCTTGAGGACTTTCGCGTTCGGCGTCAAAAGGAGAAGTTCATTTTGGGGTCGCAGGGTGAAGGCGGCAAATCAATCTGGTTACGAGCATAATACTAATTTTATTGTGGCATACATGATCATAATAAATTTGAAATATAAAAAATATTAAGCTTTACACGTTTAATATAACAAATAATAGTATAACAATTTATCAGGGAGATCTGAATAGGTTTCACCCTAAAGCCCGCGTGCTTGGCAGCGTCGGCAGAAGACGCTCTCTGATGTGGCAGACTTGGCGCGTTCGGACGCCACAGCCGACCTTCTGCTGCTGACCATGATCCGGCCACTCCTCTGCGTGCTGCTCCTGGCCGGCGCAGCCAGCGCGCTGCGCACCACGCGCGCGCCCGCGCCCGCGCGGCTGTTCGGCATCCGCAGAAACCCCAACGCACTGGGCGCCATCAGCGACGCATCAGACACCTTGGTGCGTCCCTCTCTGTGCTCTCTTCCTGCGGCGCAAGGATGACTGGCTCACCTAAGACGCACGAAGCCGCCGGCCACAGAAGACCCGAACCGGAACCTGGCGGGCTTGAACAGCTGGGATCCCACGACTTGGGTGGCGCCGTCCATCTGGAACAAGAACCTGTTCCGCGCGGCCGCGTTTGCGCTGTCCGTGTTCGCGGTGGCCAATGTGAGCGGCGTGAGCGCCAAGTTCGCGCCTTTCCTGGCGTTCCTCCATGTCACCGGCCACAGCTTCTGGTTCGGTTCCATGCTGTGTAAGTGCGTTGCGGCGGACTGCGCCGGCGGCGTGGCCACTGACTTGGAAATGCGCTTGCTGCAGACACCACGTTCATTGCGGGCATCACCATGTTCAAGAACTTGCCGCGACAGAGCTTTGGGCGGTTGCAGTCCAAGCTCTTTCCCCGATACTTCGGCGTCGGAGCCCTCTGCGTCGTCGTCCAGCTGCTCACCGTGAAGGCGCTGAATCTTGACCCGGCGGCGCTGAAGACCGTCTACACGACGCTCGGCGTTGGCCTGGCCTCCGGCCTGCTGAACTTGTGGTTCCTCGAGCCGAAGGTAGGTGGTTGTGGTGGGACGAAGCGCGCCGGGGCGGCGCACGAATCGTCTGATGGGTTTGGTCGGGGGTTGGGCTCTGCCGACACAGGCCACGGAGGTGATGATGAAGCGGTACGCGATGGAGAACAACAACGAGCAGTCCGATCCGCGGTACAAGAAGCTCGCTGCCGCGTTTGGGAAGTGGCACGGGCTCTCCAGCCTCGTGAACTTGGTGGCGCTGTGCGCCGCGATCTCGCACAGCTGGATGCTTGGCGGATTTATCATGGCGTAGGGCTGCCTGAGCCCGATTTTGCACATCATGTGATAGTTTCTGCGGCGCCAATCACATCGTTGCATGGGCCCTCTTAGCTTGGAATAGATGAAAACGCCTCTTCTTTAGGCGCCTTCCCACCGCAGCCTTCGCTCCGCAGCATTCCCTCTTCAAGGAAGCAGCCCCTGCCATGGACGCCAGGTCTTCCCACCTACGCGTCCTTCTCAACCTGAGGCAGCTCAACCAAACTCTGGCGCTCATACGGGACCGCGGCCCTCATGGAACTTGGGACGAAGCCGCGACGGATGCCCTCAGCTAGCCACTGGCGGCCCTCGTCGAAGGCTCCACTCATGCAGGCCGCGTGCGTGAGCGCGCCGTAGGTCTCGTGATCCGGACGAAGCCCACGCTGGTGCATCTCGGTGAACACCTCCACGGCATGGTGGAACTCCCCAGCCAAGGCGGCGGCCTTCAACCTGCCGTTGTAGATTTTCGCATCCGGGGCGCCCCCCGCATCGACGAAGCGCGCGTAGGCCTCCTCGACAGCGTTCAGGTCTGGCGGTCGGGCCATACCGTAGGCGTGGATCAGCGACGCGACCACGCTCGTACTGACTCGCACCCCCTGAAGCTGCATATCCGCGATGCACGCTTCCATGGCATCCACGTCCGACCGCGCGGAGACCAGCCTCCAGTAGTTCTGATACACATGCGGCCCCACCAGCTTCGTGCCGCGTATCGCGTCGTACACCTGCTTCACCTCGTCAAGGTCGGAACTCGTATCATCGGCGAAGACGCGGAAGGCGAGGTCGTACGAAACGGCGTCTGGAGGGAGGCCTTGAGAGCTCATCTCACGGAGGATATCAAGCACCTTCGGACTCGCGGCCTCCGGCCGGCGCTTGTAGCCCTGCAAGAACGCATTGTACGCATTCTGCCTCACGGCGACACCAAGCTCGGCCATCCGAGCTAGCAGCTGCTCCATATCCGACAGCCGCTCCTCCGGCTCAGCGCTGTACACGCGGAGGAGCGCCTCGAAGGGCGAGCTCGACATGCCACCCGTCGAAATCTTCACATACTCGTCCAGAAGGCGCTCGGCCTTCGCAACGTCGGGGGAGCGCAGCGCCTTCCCCCACACCTCGATCGCGGCAGCATAGGTCATGTGGTCCGTGGCCAGGCCCGACGCGTCCAACGCGTCCAGCACCGTCTTCGCCAGGCTCGGCTCCACGTCATACATCCGGGACATCATCTTGAGCATGGTATTGAAGGTGACGATGTCCGGCTCGACCTCGGACCTTTCGATGTGCTTGAACAACTTCACGGCTTCCCCCAACTCGTCCGAGGCGAATCCGTTGAGGATGATATTGTACGCCGCGATCCCAGGATCTAGGTCGGCTTGGCGCATCTGGTCTAAGACTCGCAAAGCATCTCCCACTTTCCCGTCGCTTACGTAAGCACTGCTGGCTTTCCAGAACCACTTGGGCTGCGGCGGCGCCACGGCACCGACAGCTTTCCAGAGCACGCGCTCGCAGTCTTTCGGGCGCCGCGTGCGGGAGAAGCCCTGCATGACCATGAAGAAGTCATCTCCTCTCGGCTTCATCCCAGACGTGACCATCTCGTCCAGCAGAGCTTCTGCCTGCTCCACTCTACCCATTCGGTTGTACGCCGAGAGGGCATACGCATACGACGTCCAGGAAACCTCTCCGCGTCTCCTCATGTCCTCAAACACGACGAGCGCGCCGCTCAGATTCGGAGCGGAGGCACGCATCAGCAGCTTCATGAGCGTGTTATACGTCACCACGTCCAACGGAACCTTCCACTCCCGCATGTACTTGAGGAGCACATCGGTCCGCTTCACGTCGGACTCGGCGAAGGCGTTGATGAGGACGTTCAGGATCTTCGTCGTTGGCTGCACGCCTCTGCGCTTCATGTCCTCCACAACTGCCAGCGCAAAGTGAGCGCGGGGCTCCTTGGCTTTGGCGCAGGCATTGATGATCGCGACAAAGGAGACGGCGTTCGGCAGGACTCCGTCCTCGTCCATCGCGTCGAGCAGTTGGTGGGCCTCCTCTGGCATCCCCAGGCGGCAGAACGCGTTCATCACGATGGAGTAATGCTTGATGCTTGGTCTCATGCCGGCCGCCTTCATCCGCCGGATCACCTCCCGCGCTCCCGCGGCATCCGGCGGCTTCGAATTGGCGTACTTCTCCAGCACGCAGCTGTACGTCTTCGGCGACGCCTCCACGCCTGCCCCGGCCATGTCTGCCAGAAGCCTCTCCACATCCTCCTTGGTAAAGTGCTCGAATCGCGCCAGGGTCTTGAGCACGTCGTTGTAAATCTCCGTCCTCGCTGGCGCGGCCTCTCGGAAGCGCCGGAGCAGATCCGCCGCAAGCGCGGCCCCGTCCTCGCCTTCGCCTGAGAGCAAGCGAATGAGCTGCGGCATATCCAGATAGGCCGCTCCGTCCAACGAGACCCCTGCGAAATCCATCTCGTCCAGTACCGCCTTCACCCTTTCCGGGAAGCCCCCATACACGTACGCCCGGATGAGGAAGTGGAGCCCCCCCCCGTCCGCTCCACCGTCCACCAGCGCCATGCTCCTGGCGAGAGCCTCCACGCGGGGGACGTCCAGGAACCGGTTCCGCTGGCTCAGCAGATCTAGGCAGCAGTGATATATGTCTCGCGAGATGGGGATCTCCCGTGTCTGCAGCTCCGCCAGCAGCTCGTGCATCTTGGCCACGTCCCGGGGACAAGACTGCAGCGCCTTGAACACGATCTCGTAGTTGCTGGTATTCGGCCGCACGTCCCGCGCCAGCAGGCGTCTGAGGAGCTTTTCCGTGGAGTCCCGTCGCCGCTCCTTCGGCAGTGTGAAGGCGCGCATCTGCAGCCAGAAATAGTGGCTTGCATCCGCCATCCCCGCGGCCTCCACCTTGTCGAGCAACTCGGCCATCTCGTGGTCCATGCTGTTCTTGTGCAGGTGCTTGAACAGCACGTTCGCGCAGGTCACGCCCACTCGCGAGAGACTCTCCCTTGGTAGATTGAAGACCCAGCGCTCTGCGGCTCTCCAGCCGCACGCTTGTGGCCTTTGTCCCCGAAGCTCGCCCAGCAGGTAGCGGACAACTGCGCGATACACGCGCGAGTCCGCCGTCCCTGCCTCGACGGTGCCGAGCTTGGCGCTGAGCTCCTCAAGGTCTAGGGTGCTGGGATCGAGTGCTTTGCTGCCCTTGCGCATTTGGCTCAGTTGCGCCGCAGTCGGAAGCGATTTGGCCTGAAACCTTCGGGCCGGAGCTGCGTTCGGAGACCGCGGCAGAGCGACGGCGCGAAGCGGCTCGGAAGCGTTCGCTGGGCCGCGTGCTCGCGAAGAGAGAAGCAGCAGCTTCCGTAAGAAACGCGTGCGACGCATCGCGACCCACTTCCTGCCCAAGATGGGGGGCGCTGGCGCTCAAGGCGGCGTCGTCACAAAGCGCAATTCGAGGAGGCTTTTGAATTTTTGAAAATCACTTGAGAAAAGGTAGCGTAGCTGGTATATATCCCCAAGAAAACATTTGAAATATTTAAAATATACTAAATGATGGTCATTCATAAAACCAGAATCAGATTAATTTAATTTTGAATTACAATATAAAACTAGAAAGTGAAAAAGTGAGGTTCTTCGCGTCTTGCCGGCGGTCGACCATGCGAGTTCGTCGCCGCGAGGGCGGCGCTCTGTGCAAATCGGCTGACACCCTTTTCTCCCTGCGACCTTCTCCAACGGCTTCCACCCGAGGGCGAAGGCCGGAAGGTAGCCGGCGAAGTGCTCGTGGCGAGCCCGGGCATGATTTCAAAGGCAGCTGAAAAGATCTGCTTGGGCGACATAATACTCAAGTATCATCCATGGCTAATCTCTTGAAACGTCACCTAGTACTAGTTCACTCTACAGACACCGAGTCTAGATTCTATCCTTCATTCTTGACAGATAGAGCGCAATCGAGAAGCCTAGGATGGCCCAAAAAATCCAGCAATTCAGAATGTACAAGGTCTCGCGCAGACCGTCCTGCTGGTCCTCGCACTCGTCGGGGATGTGTGCGGGGTCGCCCCGCGGCGTGCAGTCCGGCGCAAGCGCTCCTTTGATCGCTCCGACGATGATTGGTGACGGCACGTCTCCGAAGGCATGCATGATAAACACACCCATCCCGACCGCCAGCGAACGATTCTCCTGCGGCACGCTCTCGAGAAGGCTCAAGTTCATCCCGGCCGTCGGGGCCATGAGCAGCGTGATGCCGACGCCGAGCATGACCATGAAGAAGGCCTTGTTCGTGGACTCGATCACGCTGAAGGACAAGGTGGAGCCAAGCACGATCCACACCAGAACTTGGATGAGGCTGGCGGAGCGAACGGAAAGGGGAGCGCTCTCGCCGCGCGCGGGCTCGGCTAGCTGCTGCCGCCGATCCTCCATGCGCTGGGTCCAGCGCTTGGCGCGATCCAGAAGGAGGCCACCAATGGGCGTGCCGATGATGCCACCGATGCTCACAATGAGCCCAAAGGTCAGGGACGCCTCCTTCTCATCGTCAAAGAAGCCCAGGCCCATCACGAACGCGGGTCCAAACGTGGCGAATCCCATGATGACGGCCGAGTAGCCCGCGTAGCCCAGGGCCACGAACCAGAAGAGGCTGTTGCGAAGCACGATCATCATCTCCTTCTTCAGCCCGATGGCATCCTCGCCCGGGTCTGCCTTCTCGACCGCCGTGGCCTCCGTCTGCGGCCGCGGCTGCGGCGCCTCCGCCGCCTCCGCCTCCTCGCCCGCCAGCAGAGACAGCGTCAGCGGAGACTGCCCCTCTGGATCCGTCTTCGCCTGAGCGGCATGCTCGCGCATCGAGAAGCAGTAGAGCGCCATGGGCAGCATCAGGAGCGCCTCCGTGAAGAACGCACCGGCCCAGGTCAGGCGACTCGTGGCGAAGGCCGCTCCGTACACGTAGCCAATGGCGGTACCCAGCGGCACCGCCGTGTAGTACAGGCCCAGCCACGCCCCCTGACTCTCTCCAGCGTGATCTTGGATGAACGGCGCGGCGACCACCTGAAACGACGCCTCGCCGACGCCGCTGAGCATCCGCGCCAGGAGCAGAAGCACGTAGGAGTTGGCGTCGCGGGAGAAGCCCGCCAGCACCGCCGCGGCGCACCAGCCCAGCAAGCCAAAGCCCACCAGCCGGAACTTGGAGCACTTGTGGATGAGGTTGCCCATCAAGAGCGAGGCCAGCGAGTAGCCCACGATGTACGACGACTGCAGAGCGGCCAAAGCGGCGTCTGCCTGCTTCGTGCCATTGAGCTCTTCGCTGCTCTGAATGAAGGACTCGAACTCCATCGTCGCGCCGGGAATGATGCCGCGGTCCATGTAGTTCAGCAGATTCGCCACGCAGAAGAAGCTCATCTGCCACACCGGCGGGTCCTGCAGCGCAGACAGCCACTTCCTCCACATGGACTCCATGGAGCTCCTTCAGAATTCCGCGCTTTCCGCCGCCGAACCACTCGCGACTCGCCCCCGACTCCGCGGAGAGCAAGTTCCAGGGAAGCGGACGCCGACGCGCCGGGAAGGAAGGCGGGCCGAAGGGGAGCGCGGCACTGCCGGGCGCTGTGGCGTTCAACTCCGAGGTTGCGGACAGACTCGGCGCGGCGGACGGACTCCCGCTTGTGACAGACGGAGCGATCGCGATCGAAAATGCACAGCAGACCGCGGCGGCGGCGGACAGAGTCGAGCACGCGGCCGGACGGAGGCGACAGAAGTGGACAGAGACCCTCCCGCCGCGCCAAAGGCATTTGGGGCCTTTCGTTGGCTTTGCGCCCTTAGGGCTCCTCTGGTACAGCCGCTGAGCGCCTCCTCGCGGCCGCGCGGTCAGCATGGCGGACGTGGCTACATTCGGGCGCAAGAAGGCCAAGAAGCGCCGCCGCGGAGGGGCCTCCGTGGCCACCGCGTCTCTCATGTCCTTTGCCACCGACGACGAAGACGGGCAGACGCCGCAGTTCCCGGCCAGCGCCGTCCAGAGGCCCAAGCTTAAGAAGAAGAAGAAGAAGAAGGACAGACCAGTGGTCCGCAGAGGCCTCTCTGCAGCGCCTGTGGAGGAACTCACCGACTTCGCCAAGGGAGAGGAGCGCAGGGCCTCGTCCCTGTACTCGCAAGAGGCTCTTCAGGAGCTCCGGGAGCAGCAAGAGAGCTTTCCGTCCAGCCTGGCCGAGCCCGAGCCCGAGCCGGCAAGCCGCATGGAAGAGGGCGCGATCCTCGCCGGAGATGAGCTGCTGGACGCCGGCGAAGACGGCCAAAGGGCCGTCGCGGAAGCGGCTGGGCTGCTGGAGGAGAAGCGGCGGCGGCGGGTCTACTTTGGTAGCGCGGCCAAGCCGTTGGTTCCCACCCAAGAAACGCTTGCTGGCGATCCGGCGCTGTCCGAGGACTTCATCCCGTTCGATGCGGTGGCGGGGCACGCACCGGAGAAGGGCAGCAGGCTGCTGGACCTGGAGCACGAGGAGGAGCGGATTGACGCGGAAGCGGGCGAAGGCGATGCGTTTGAGCAGCAGCAGATCGAGCGCACCAGCGTCGGGATTCTGCGGCACAAGGGCAAGTCGGTGCAGGAAGAATTGGACGAGCTGACGAAGCTTCACATCGATGTGGAGTCCGTGGAGAAGCGCCTGAATGAGGCCCTCCTGTCTTTGGAAGACGCAGAGGACCAATTTTACCGAAAGGAGTCGAGAATCGTCTCGGAGCTGCAGCTTTTGGAGAACGACGACGAAGACAAGCTTGCCGCGACGTACGGGACCGAGCAAGCGCTGAGATATCACCAGGACATGAGGACGTATCTCGTGAACCTCGTGGCGTGCCTGCGCACGAAGCAGCAGATGATCAACGACGTGCTCCAGGGGATCCAGCAAGCGCACAAGGGCACCTTCGAGGACCTGAGGAAAGTGAGAACCCTGGACGTGGAAGACGCAATCATGGAGTTTCAGAAGGAGAGCATCGTCTGGGATCTGAATGGCTATGAACCGCGCTCAGCTGCGCTGAAGCGAGATGAGCAGCAGGAGGAACCGGAGCGCGACGAGTTTGGCCGCTCCAAGGCGCACTACCAGGAGACGGGAAGCTCTCGGAGACGCGAGCAGGCGGAGCGCCGCCGACAAGCCATCCTGAACAAGAAGAAGTCGGTGAAGACCTTGGCGAAAGACCTCGGGCGCGTCAAGAGAGAGCCGGAGGGGGCCTCGAACCACCAGATCTACATGAGCTTCCATAGCGACGCGCATATTCTCGGGGACTGCAGCGGCAGCGGCTTGGAGGAGGACGTGGGAGAGGCCGAAGCTAAGCGGGATGAAAGGATCGCAAAGTTCCTGCGAGCGGCCGACGTGATCTTGGATGACGTGGATCCGGAGTATGGCGATGTCCTGGCCATCTCGCGGAAATTCGAGGAATGGAAGCGAGACTTCCCGGAGCAGTACGCGCAGACGTTTGCTTCCTTGTCCCTGCCGGACCTGCTGAAACCACTCGTAGACTTGCAGATTATCCGATGGCAGCCGCTGCTGGCAAAGGAGTACCAGGAGGTCACGCAAGATGAGGACGCCATGGACGTTGACGATCCCGAGACGGCATACACTCTTATGCAGTTTCCGGGAATTTCGTCTTTCGCCTGGCACAAGGACCTCTTCGATTTCGCGCAGCATCTTGACCGTGCCGGCGACGACGACGAAGATGCCAACCTGATCCCGAAACTGGTGGAGAAGTCCGTCCTGCCGTTGGTGCTCGCGCAGATCACCGAGGCCTACGACGTCCACAGTCGGAGGCAGACGGCGAACCTCGTGGAATCTGTCTCCGAGCTGCTCGTGTACGACTTGCCCTTCGAGGCGATGAAGAGCTTGCTTGCCGGTGTTGAGAAGGTGATTGCGGCCGGGTTCCGCAGCGTGGCGCTTCCGCTGTTCGCGGAAGATGCAGATTGTGGACCATCTGCAGCGCCCCTTGCGTCCGACTTCCTGGAGCAGCAGCTGTACGTCGCCTCCAAGGTCACGGAGAACGCGTGCCGATGGATCTCTCAGAGCTATGACGCGGAAACGCCCGATGGTCGCAGAGCCTTCGACGAGATGCGAAAAGACATTGTCACCTGCATCGTCGGCTTCTTCCGCGACCATGTTGTGTCCGCGATGACGTCCTGGATTCAGAGCGGTCTCAGCCGCAGAGCAGCTGAGCTGTGCGCATACGTGCTGCAGACACTGGCGCTCCCAATAAGTCGAGTGCCTGGAGGAGTGGGCGCGGTCCTACGCGGGCAGCTGAAGCCCGCTGTCGATCGCCTCCTGCCACTGCTGTGGACTTCCCTCAAGGGAGCGCAGGCTGCGACCACGCTGACTTCCGTGCAGCAGCTGCTAGGGTACTCTCAAAACGGAATGCCCGACGGCTAACGCTCTTCTTTCTCTGAGCGTCTTGGTCTTGTAGTGTGCGCCTTGACCTGGACATACGACACATCATGGAGGATAATACCTCGCCCTCGCCATTCAGCTTGCCAAGCGTCGCTGCAACGATGGGGAGACTCACGCGGCGCTGCAGGTCATTTTTGGAAGGTGCGCCACAGCAGCATCGCGGAGGCGTTTCGTCTCAACGACTTCTTGCGTGGGATCCGGAGTCCACAGATCTGCACTCCCGTTCCACCTGCTCGAGCTCCTTCGCGTAGCTCCTGACCTTTTCCGCCACGGACGGATGAGTTTTGCGCAACACCTGTTCATGCGTACGGTGTGAGGACTTTCATGCGAGGACTTTCAAGGCACGCGGGCGCGGCAGCGTTCGTTGCGTGTCCGTCGCTTACCGACTCGATGACGGAATTGCGCTGGAACATGAACGGTACGCTGCCCGTCGATCCAATCGAAGGCGGAGGTACCGTCGGACGAGAGACGGAGGCAAGTCGCGGCCGTCGTCTGCCGTTCCCAGCGGTAAGCAGTGATTTTCGATGATCTGTTGGGCTGCTCGTCGCATCCTCGAATCGCACGGCGGCCGACGGCTACAGGGAAAGCAAGCAGTCGAGTGATGTCAGCCGGTTTGTCACACGCTTGGATGCCGGCACACGCGTGGTCGAGAGTTGAGTCTGACTCCACAAGTGGATACCTGTGCCAACGCGGGGATGTGGGGAAGAACTGGTTCCTCCTGCGCTTGCTCCTGCGCTTCCTCCTGGATCGCTTCCTCCTGGATCGCTTCTCCCTCGTCTTCGCCTTGCCATAGCTGTTCTTGCACTTCGCCCTTCTCATGGATTGCGCCGACGTCCTGCCGAACCTCGTCTCTGCCGTCACTCGCCTTGCTCTGGCTGGCCTTGCTCCCCGAGGTCTTGGACGGATTGTATCCAGGGAGCGGCTTCTGCAGGTCCTTCGGGCTGACGACGTCAAAGAAGCCGCGCTTCTTCGAGTAGGCGCCGAGGGACTCGTGCATCCTAGCATGCAGGAGATCCATGACGCCGTTGGGGGGCAGTCTTGCGGCATGTCTTCCCACGCTCTTGCACACCGGGTTGTCCTCGTACGCCGCGTCGACCACCACGGCGTCCCAAAGCGGTTCCAGTTCATGATCTTTGTATTCGTAGACGGCGGCGGCGGGCTCCCACTTAACGGACGCTTCGCTGGTCGGATGCGCCACTGGAGCTTCCGTGTTGGCCAAGGCGAGGCCGCTCATGTCCAGCAGGCTCATGAGCACGCCGAGCATCGGACCGCTCACCTGCGGCAGCTCGTGCGTCTCGAACTGATGAAGAGCCGCGCTGGCGAGCGGGCGTAGGCGCCGCTCTTCCACCTCGCTAAGCTGCATCAGGAGACGCACCAACCCCTGGCCCGCCAGCGCGCGGCGGCTTTGGCCGACGCTGCAGAAGTTGTACAGCGCGACGGCCACGTGATGCCGGACCTCGAAGTCGGCGAAGCCCACAAGCTTCTCGATGACCGCCGTGACGCGCGGCGCCCGGGCCGTCTTCCGACGGGTGTGGTCCGAGCTCGATAGGTTTCGAAGCGCCATCGCAACGCGCTCGTAGACAACCCGTGAATGCATCAGCAAGTCTTCCACGGTCAGCCAGAAGAGCGCCTCCACGACGCCGTCCTCGACCACGTCGGTGCGGAGGCGGCAGCGGGTGAGTCTCACGAGGGTGTCGGCGACGGCGGTCTTCACTCGGACGGCTTCGCACCGCGACAGTCGCAGCAGGCAAGCCATGGCGCCATCTTGCAGCAGGCGAAAGTCATTGGCGCCGTCGCCGGCGCTGGCGACCATGAGAATCTTGGCAACGACCAACTTGTCGTCATCCTGCTGCAGCTGCCGCTGAAACGCGCACAGGGCTGGGATCATCCCGGCGTCCAGCAAGACGTCTCTGGCGGCCGGCCGCGTGGCCAAGATGTTGCAGAGCAGCTTGGTGGCATTCAGCCGGGTACCGAAGACGCGCAGCGGCGACGAGATGCACTCGAGCACGAAGGCCAAGAGGTCGGTGCGCAAGAGATCTTCCATGGCGTCCGGCAGGCGCGAGAGGTTGGTAAGCGCGGCGATGCACGTGGGCACCGTGACGGCGTTCTGCTGGTGCTGCGTCACTTGGAAGACGGCAAGACAACAGCCCTGCCGCGCGAGGTCCTCTCGGCATTCAACACGACAGCTGAGGTGATACACCGCGGCGCAGGCGAGCTCGGAAACCAATACGTCGCTCGATGCAGTAGCACTGATCATGATGGCGGCGGCCACGTCCGCGTCTTTTACGGCGAAGACTTTGCTCAGGTTGTAGAGCGCCTTGACGCCGAGGCCGCGAGTTTCGGGGGTCACGTGGCTCTTGAGCACCTGGGATGTCAGGAACTCGGCCGCCGCGCTCTGCGCCAGCTTGTCGGCGTAGATGTGACTCTCGCACGTGAGATTGTATATGAGGCGCACGCACGTGTGCGCGATACCAGCAGACTTGAACAGCGTCAGCCGCATCAGCGCAAAGGTCACGTCGAAGTGCTCGCGAGTCAGCATCTGCCGCGTATCCTTCCTCACCATGAGGTTGAACAGAGCGCCGGCCAACACGCCCTTGGTTCCCACATCATTCACCCGCAGCACCGCGATGACGATGAGATCCTGGACCACGCCACTCTCCAGCAGTCTGATGATGTCCGCCTGCTCCCCGGGAACCGACAGCGCGTTGCACAGCGCCGCGGCGCACCGCGCCTGGATCTCCTCGGCGGCGTCGCAGCCGCTGCGCATCATGTTGGCCAGGCAGGTCGGGACTCTGGCGGCGGCGCCGAGCAAAGCTCGGCCCCTGGGGAACCGCGACATGTTGGACAGGATGCGACTCGTCAGCAGAACCCGCTCGTTCTCGTCGCTTTGGGCCAACGTGACCAGGGCGTCCACGACGCCGGCGGCGTCGAGAGGTCGGAAGATGGACAGGTTGAACATGGTGGCCACGCACAGCGACTTGACGCGGCGCTCTCGCGGGCGCGACAGCACCAGCAGACGGAGCAGCAGCGGCAAGGCGCCCTCGTCGACGAGGCGGACGCAGCCAATTTGGTCCCTGCTGAGACACTGGAGGATGGCGGCGCTGGCCACCAGCGCCTCTTCGTCCTCCACCGCACTGGCGCTGTCGAGCGCCGCTACCACGCGGGATTCGAGGAGGCGCGGGCGTGCCGCCGCCACTTCCGCCAGGTTCCGTAGCGCTTGCAAGCAGGTGTTCCGCGTCGCGCTGCGCCGCACGAGACTCAGCAGCGTCGTCAAGACGTCTCGTTCCATCAGCGCGGTCACGGTGTCGGGGAAGGCGCTGAGGTTGAAGAGCGCGACGCTCAGGGTTTCCTGCACCTCGTCGGCGTCGACTAGGCGGCACAGTTGGTCGAGGCCGCCCAAGTCGACGACTTGCTTCGCGGCGGCGAGGTCCACGGTGAGCGTGGCGATGCCATGAATCGCGCGGAGTCTCGTATCGCCGGGTTGCGCCAGCAGTGCCAGCAGCGTCTTCAGCACGTCCTCGTGGAGAACGACGCCCAGGAGGCGCCGGTCCAGGACGAAGTTGAGCAGCGACGCGCACGCTTGGTTGACGGTTCGGGCCTGGTTAGCATCGGCGTCGACATCGATTTGACACAGATCGACCAGCGTTCGCGCGGCGCCGTCTCTCGCCAGCAGCAGCCGCAGCTCCGGCTGCTCCGTGAGGTTCTGCAGCGCGAAGGTGCAAAGCTGGCGCTGCTCGGTGGTGCCGCTGGTGCTCAGGGTCGTCAGCAGCTTGACGAGGCCCATGCTGATCATCTGCTTGCGACCGCTCTTGAGCATGGAAAGGTTGCAAAGGCTCACCGCCGCGCAGCTCATGATCTCCGCGGCGTCGCCGCCTGTTTGCCGCAGGCACTTGCGGAGGAGGCTATGGACCAGGTGGATGCCGCCTTCCTCCACTAGCTTGGCCTGGGCGGACGGCAGGAAGCTCAAGTTCTCCAGCATCTGCGCGCAGAAAAGCTCGGGATGGGGCGGGCTGAGCGCGGGGTCGCTGGGCGTCGCGTGATCCAGGATGGGCTCCAGCTCCGCGGCGGCGCTTCGGGACGAGAGCAGCGCGGCCAGGCAGCGCATGATGAGCTTGTTGGTGTGGTCTGCCTGGGCGCCCTGGAGACTGCCCGTGATGTTGACCATGGCGGTCGCGGCGATCATCTTCGTGTACAGGTTGGGCGACGTGTGCAGCGTGGCGAATGTGGGCAGCAGCCCCTCTCGCACGAGCCACTCCGCCACGCCGTAGTTCGCGTCGCGACGCTCCGCGTCCTCCTCGGTGAGGCCGCAGAGCGCCATGGCGGCGTATTGCTGGACCCGCTCGTCGCCGTCCACCTCGGTGCCCAGATGGTGCAGCGGCGGCTGGCTGGCGAGGTACAGCAGCACCGGCGCGACGCCCTTCTCCAGGAGGCGCCGGGCGCCTCGGCCGCCTCGACAGATGTTGGCGAAGCTGGCGGCGCACTTTACCACCGTGGCCTCGTCCTTGGTGGAGCCCGTGAGGTACAGGAGAGCGCCCACGCCGCCTTCCTCCAGGAAAGCCTCGCGCAGCTCCTCGCGCAGCGACATCTTGAGCAGCGCGAAGCCGCACTTGCGCTTCACCGCCAGCCTGGCGTTCACCTCCGCCTCGTCATGCTCGCCGTGGCTCGTCTCCAGCTGCTGTGCCAGGGCGTCCTCCGCCGTCGCCGGCGCCTCGGTGCCGCCCAGCGACTCGCCGGCCAGGGGCGGTGGCTGCGCGTCGTCCGCGTCGGTCATGCGCGACAGGTAGATCATGCCCTTCTGGTGGATGCCCTGGCCGCTGATGACGTTCTTGCGCTCCTTGCAGAACAGGTCCCGCCCGATGGGACCCAGCGCGCCGAAGGTGCTCTGCAGCCTCTCGCGCACCTCCTGCACCAGCTGCTCTCCGTTGGCCGTCGAGGACGCCAATCCGACGTCCGCGGAGGCGGCGGGAGCCTTTGCGGAAGAGCCTGCATCGTCCTGGCGGTTCTGCGGCTTGGGCAGGTCCAGCTTCGCCTTCCGGCGCTCCTTGGCCTGCTTGAGATGGCGAGTCAGCGCGATGATCACGTCCTCCTTGGTGGGATGGTTGCGCCAGAAGTTGCGCTCATTGTGCAGCTTCCAGATGCGCACGAGCTTCTTCAGCTCGGCCATGTGGATCGGAGCCGTCTCCGGATTCGACCGCGGCGGAAAGCATCGGTGCCTCGCCAGGTGCGGACGCAGCGCAGCCAGCCGGCCCTGCTTCGGAAACTCACGGAAGCGCTCCTCGGCGAGCACCACGCAGCGATTCTTGTGGCCCAGCATCATCAACAGCTTTGGAGTTCCACTATGGAACTATCGTCAGTCTCATAGTTGGCGGCGTTGATCCCTTCAGGGGCGGGGGTTCTGCAGCGGTTAGGGTTAGGCGGCAAGAAGCTGCAAGAGCCCCGCAGAGGACTCGCAACTTGGATGGGCTTCGTTGCCTCGGACATGGATTCCATGTGGAAAAAGACGAGTGGAGCTCGGACTCAGCCTTTGGTCCATCGCCACATGTTTTGCTCACTTTTCGCACGTCTCTCTCTCTCTCTCTCTCTCTCTCTCTCTCTCTCGTTTTCTCTCTTTCTCTCACTCTCGCGAGTTGTGGCGCCAAGCCTCCAAACGTTTCCGGACCCAGACGCAAGCCCCCGGACCCAGAAGCCCAGAAGGAAGCTCCGGACCCAAGCTCCGGACCCAAGCTCCCGGACTCAAACCCCGGACCCAAAACAACTGAACGATCACTTCTGTAGATCACTTCTGCATTGCACCGTAGCGATCGTGAAACCTTTCAGATACGCCCGCATGTATTTGACAGCGGCTTCCTCGGCCAGATGCACATGCCTCTGAACGACATGGCAACGGTGAAAAGTGAAAAGACGACGATGCCTTGTGCTGTTGAAGCACAGCGGAACGAATTGAAACGCTGTCAAGCGGATCGATCCTGCACTTGAATCTCCCCGATGATTGAATGCCTCGCAATTTAAAGATTCCGAGCCTCTCCATTGGTCTTTCGCACCCTTTCTCAATTACCCCAGCCCCGCCTTTGGCCTCGATAAATTTCTCATGACCTCTTTCGGCGGCTTCATTGGCTCAAGGCCTGATATCTTTGCGGCTGAAGAATTCCGATTGCTCCGCCGCTCGAACTGCTTAAGCGGCGTTAAGCACGTCGGGTCTTCTTCTGTTCGCGCCTGCGCATCCGCTGCTCGTCAATTTTGCCCTTCTCGGTACGTCTGTCCTCTCTAGGGCGTTTCGTGAGCTCTTAAGGCGGGAGGAGCCGCTTTGGTGAAATGTGCGGCGCGCAAAAGCCGTTGACATCTTCGCTGTACTTTCAGCGTTGAGAAGGCCCGGCTGGGTCGCGCTATGCGCATCCTGCTTAGCGGCAACGCGCCGGCAGATTTGGCAGTCCGCTTGATGCCGTAGAGCTGTGGTGTATGAGGCGCTGGTTTCGAGAAATAACGCGGAGAAATCGCTTCCGAACGCCAGGTTCTCAACGATGTTCGCCGCCGCCCTCAAGCGTGTCCCGGCCGCTCTCGGCCGCGCGAGCCTGCGCATCAGCCTCACCAACTCGGCACAGGCCTTCAGCACGAAGGCGGTCGCCGCCACCGCGGCCCCGATCCGGTACGCACGCTGTACGGGCAGAGCCGCGCGGGATTCCGATGGTTGATTAACGCACCTGTCCACGTTCTAGGGCGTGGACCACCCCCACTCGGGTCGCTTTCGGCTTCGCCGCCGTGACGCCCATTGCGGTAGGACGAAAGCCAGTGGAAAGTGGCGGTCACCTGGCTAACTTCTGGTGAACTCAGGCGCTTGTGAACGGCAATGTGAGCAAGTGCGCCTCTTCGGATGACAGAAAGAAGGGCGAGGAGTCGGCCATCCAGACCTGGTACAGGCAGACCAGGGACCGGGTGAGAAGGCTTGCAGGCGCAGAGAGGACACCCCAGGATCGTGGAAGCTAACCGCGGCCCGCTTCCCTCCCCAGATGTCCGGCGCCAAGCTGCCGGCCAGCGGCGAGGAGGTCGGTGCCTCCGCCAGCGAAATGGCCGACAACCTCATCAAGCAGAACATCCCGCTCAAGGTAAGGGTTCACAGAAGGGAGCTTTGCGCCCGGTGGGTGGCGTGCTCGAGCAGGAGGCTGGGCTGACAAGGTGGTTTCCCTGCCGCTGCTTCAGCTCGGCATCGGTTTCATCTTCGGCTTCACCTCCGCTTTCGCGCTCAAGCGCATCGGCCGCGTCGTCCTCTTCCTCGTTGGCTCCCTGGTCATCATCTTCCAAGTCTGCGCTTATCTCGGCTGGATCTCAGTCAACTACAAGGTAAGAGCCCATGCGCGGAAGGCCGTGGTCGCGAAAGCCTGCGTGGAGACCAGGCGGACGGCCCCTCGCATCCGACGCACGACCAACCCGGTTCGATTGTCTACAGAACATCGGCCAGGACTTTGGCGTTGCCTTCGACATGGACGAAGATGGCGAGGTCGGCCAGGAAGACATCATCATGTTGAAAGATCTTATCCTTGGGATTCTTAGCGCAAACGTTGCCGGAAGTGGAGGATTTGCCGCTGGCTTTAGCATCGGCATTCGCTATTAATCGGATGGTCCGACTGGGAAGGTTTACGTTTAAGGTAGTTGGCTCGCTAGTTTCACGTCGACGCTAAGGAGTCAGTTTCTTTTGTCCATTGGGGAGGTCCACTGAAGGCTGCAACGCTACCGGGGTCCAGCTCGTACGCAAATCATGTGCTGCCTGGTGTACGTGTGATCGCTGTGGTTCATTGTACTAGGTGCCTCCGCCCAAAGCTACCGAACTCCCAAGCTGCCGTCAGGAAGGCTCCCGGTCCTGTAGTTGTTTCGCGAGTGTGGTTTGGGGGTAGGAAGCGTGGTTCCGTAGGCGCAATTCGTTTGACTGTTGCATGTGCAGAGAAATGAGCCACTCGTTTGCTGCTCCTTCGTGCTGAGCTTACTCCTTGCGAAGCTCTCGCTGCCCCTCGTGGATCTCCTTCTGCCAGGCCTCGTTCCTCAGAACGCAAAAATTTGGTCCTCGGCCAGCCCTGCGCGAATCAACAGCTCCCGCACATGCGCGTCAAAACCTTCGGGACCGCACGTCATCGCAAACCGATCCACCTGGCGAACGCCGTCGCCCTCTTCCGGTTCAGCCGTGTCCTAGTGGCGGACAGCTTGAGTAGCGGAACATCGCATGGCGGATTGCCTCGGCCGTACCTCAACCAGAGGCACCTCCGTCGCCAGAACCTGCTCCACGACGCTTGCCGAGATTCGCCCCGTGTGCCGCCTAATGCACGCTTCGCGCGGGGACTCCCGATCTGACGAGCAAAGAAGGTTAGAGGAGTGATCCCGCTTACCCCCTCCCTCCCCCCCAAAAAAACCACGAAAAACAAAGAAAAAAAAAGGTGGGGAGCAGGACAAACGAAGCACCATTGCGCAGGCTTTGCTCACCGCTCTGAACATTCCAGTCGCTTCCTTTCGGCTGGGACAGCACCAGATGCAGGTCGAAGAAGCCGAGGATGCCATCATCGACAAACTTCTGAGCATGTGCCTCAAGGCCCTCGCGCAAGATGATGTCATCCTCGTGCCGATTGCAGAACACCAAGGTGATTCTTCCCTTTCCGGCGAGCGTCTCCTCCTTGAACATGACCTTTATCGCGTCGACGTGCATTATTACGTGGCTGGTGTCCCCCCGCGTTCTTCCCTTCTCCAACGTGAGAGCAGGTGCATGTACAACCCACCTTCAGGATCTGCAGGACGGGGGTCAGCCCGGAGCCCGCCACCACCATGATGAGATGACGCGGCCGGAAGTGCAGCTCCTCGGCGCCAAGCTGGCGCCCAAAGACGAAGGAGTCCGTGTACCAAAGGCTACCGAACGGCCCCCTCATGTCGACTCGCTCGCCCGGCTGCAGCTGCGAGACCGCTGAGCTCACTCTCCCGTGTGGATACACCTGGCACGGCCAAAAACACGCTTGCTGAAACGCGGCTCTGCTTCCGAGCCCACGAGCTTCACTTGCAAGGCAAGTACCGTACCTTCACGAGAAGGTCGAAATGTCCCTCGGCCTCGGGGCTGCTGATCGGCGTGTAGTGGCGCTGGCGCTCCACGCCGCCACTTCCGGAGGAGTCCTCGGATAGCATCCGCAGCTGCAGAAATTTAGGAAGACGCCACGGGTTACGGGAACCACACAACCAAACGCCGGTTTTTGCCTCTCAAGTCCCTGGCGCGTACCACAAGATGCTGGCCCGTCTTCAGCCCCGTTCTCTGTCCCGCGGGCATCGCAAAGCGAAGCAACATGCAGCCGGCGCCGATGCTCTTAATTCTGCTCAGCGGCAAGCTGGACCACCGGTCTGGATCCAAGGCACATGCATGCTGTTGTTCGGCTGTTGCTCCCGCTCCTGCTCCTGCCTGTACCTCCTGTTCTTCTCCTCCATCTTCTTCTTCGTCTTCTTCCTCCTCCTCCTCTCCCATGGTCGTGTTTGCAGAGAACTCGGGCACCGGCGGGAGCACTCTTCTGCCAGGCTCATCCCCCTTCCTCAACCGCCCGACTTCCAACCTCTCGATCATGCTCAGGGAGACCCAGGGGTGAATCTGTGGGGATTCGGAAAGTTGAGGAGGCGATCGGAGCTGTGTCGCATGCTTTCTCGCCGTTGTCACCTCGTTAAACAGCGCAGTACCGTCGTCGCCCGCGGCCCTCATCAGCTCCTGGACGCCGCCGGGGTGGTAGTGCAGGTAGGGCGTGATGTTGTACACGCGGCCTCGAATGACGGTCCATGCGTCATGTTCCGAATTGTGCCGCCGCACTTCCTCCATGGTGTAAGTGCGTGGTCCCTGCGAGGGCCTCGCCCATCAGCGTGGCTGCCGACGCCTGGACTTGAAAGCTGCGAAGCTACCTTGCCGCCCAGCCCCGTGGGGTCCTTCGCGCTCCGCATGAGGCGCATCCAGTCCAGCTGGCTGAATCCGGGCTTGAGGCTGACTTTGTTGCGAACGTTTCCCGTCGCCATGGCTGCTCACTGCTGTAGCATGTCTCTCGAAAACAACGCGGGAGCAGTCGCTGAAGTCCCGCCACCACTCTCGAGGGGGCGCAAAGCGGCGGCTGGCGTCGGGAAAGACGGAGGGAGAAAACCGCGGCGGACGCCTGGGTTTTGAAATGTTTTAGTTTTTCTCAGTTTTCATCATAACTTATAGTAAAGTATGTATGAGCTAGGAAACACTGTCACAAAGTATTATCATGCAACACTTCATATAATATTGAAGATATACAGATATTCCATAAGTGTTGTGAACGTTATCTGGGATGATCAAATATCAAATTCGAAAATGATCAAATGATCAAATCAAATGATCAAATGATCGGTGGACAATGAAAAGAAGAAGCCCTGTCATTTTTCCAGGTTTGTCGATTTGTCGATCTCCCGATTCTCGTGTTGCTCTCGTCAGTACCAAGAGAATTCCGCCAGAAGAGGAGGTTCTCGTCAACTACAATGCCCGCCCATGGTTTCTGTGCAGGTGCCCGGTCTGCAGGAGAGACTGTGATCCTATTTCGCCGCAACGCAGAGGACCTGCGGGGATGCATGCTGCTTTCCACCCCTCCTGCGCTCCAGATAATGATGAGCGGTACAACCCCAAGCAAGAGCGACAGCCAACGCACGAGCGAGACTCGGCCGGCCGGTGAGCGAGCGAGAGGCGCAGCAGCTCGCTCCGTCTGGCGAATGTGTCACGCAGCTATGAAAGTTTCCGCCGAGGGAATCGTTGCTAGCGCAAAGAAGAAGCTGCAGCGCCACAGGATTGTTCCTGTGGCGCGGAGTGAAAAGGATCGACACATCAAGCGCGAATCGCAATCCAGCACCCAGTCCAGCACCAAGGACACTGAGGCATAGCTCAGGCGGGTTGGATGCATCCGCTTCATCAGCATATCCCGGCCCTTTACTTTACAGCTTTGCAGGTTCACCAAATTCAACCAATGATTGATGAAACGGAAAACGGTGTGCTGAGGAAGATTGGGTTTGGACAACTGTCTAAACTATCCGCCAATGACTTCGCTCCATTTTGCTATCTTCTTGCGCCGCCTTCCCGAATATGGCCTTCGAAAACTCCGTCTGTTGATCGTTGCATCTTCCGCTCTGTCCGCTCGGTTTGATAGCGCTCTTGCAGGAATCAAATTCTGAGAACAAGGATCCTTGATTGGCCGTGATGCTGCGCATCTGCTATTCGATCTATTTTTCCAAACGTGAACCAATCATACTCGCCAATGACCGTCTTAAACTGCCCGAAGTGCCATATACGTGCGGAATTCTGAATCTTTCTCTGTACCGTATTTGCTGCAACTTCATAAATATAGACCGCACAAGTCTTCTTTGAGCCCACCAATGGGTGAGCAGGTCCCCCATCTGTGTCCCTCTCAAGCAGCACTTGGGCCTCCCATTCGCTTCGCGCCGCGCCACGCGCCGCCCTCCGCCAGTTCTGACGCTGCGCAGCGTCGAGCAAGGAAGTGCAAAGTGCACCGGACGAGATCGGCGGCCCGAAGCCAGCCAGCTGTATCCGCGCTGTGGCCGAAACTGCCAGGATTTTCCCAGCAGGGAGCGCAGACTGGTTTTGCGTCGCGGCATTTGCCTTCTGAAGTGCAGACTCTTGGCGCGAAGACAGCGATAAGGCCCTCTGAAGCCTCATTCGACCTGCGCAGGAGAAGGTGCGAGCGAGAGCAGCAGCTTGAGCAGCTCTGGAGCTTGCCAACGGGGCTTTGACAGCATGAGCGCCGACGGAGAACTGAAGTTCATCCCGGTTTGGCGATCGGAGAACTTCCTCACCGAGTTCAGCCGCGAGCTGCGCACCCTCAAGATCGGCGAGCTGGCGCGAGGGGAGGTGACCAATGGAAGCGTGTTCAACGAGGCGGACCTGGGCGGCCACACCGAGCACGGCTTCGTGAGGGTCTCGAAGCACGGCGCCGTGGCCGTCCAAGGCCTCGGCCTTGCCGAGGAAGACGAGGAGGACGATGGCGCGCGACACCGAGCTTTCGATTATAAGAAGGAGATCGCGAGGCGGCGGCGTCTGCGGCAGCCCATCTCCACCATCCCAGCCTTCATTGCCAGCGTGACCAAGCTGGAGATCGAGCAGCTGCGCGACGTATTTCAGGAGATCATCGGCCTGCTCAGGGAGGCCGACGAGATCAACCTCCAGTACCTGCAGATCGCGCAGGATGAGGAGAACAGCCAGAAGTCGCACATGGTCTGGTTCAGCGAGGACGCGCAGAACGAGGAGTACGAGAAGGAAATGGATATCGTCGAGAACCTCTTCAAGCGCCTCCTCAAGCTGCAGGTTGGCAAGATCCTCGTGATTCCCGGCGGCATTCGCGTCCGATGGTGCGACATGTTCTACGTCGTCACCCGCACGACGGAGCGAACCTTCTCCTTCACCGTGTGCAATGCGACCGACAGCGCCAAGTATCATGCCGTTCGGTTCCACCAGTCCCTCGAGCACAAGTGTACCTTCACGGTCAAGGACATCCCCGAAGAAAGGTTTGCCTGGGCAGCAGCAGCGCCATGCCGCCGCCTCAATCTGCCACTCACGAGAGCCATTGCAACGTCCATAGGATCCTCAATCGGCCGATCCTCTTCAAGATCGTGCAGACCAAGAGGTCCGAGCAACCCTTGTTCATCTACGACCACGTGCTGCCCTTCCTCATGGGCGAGCTCTCAACCGATCGAATCAAGGAGTGCGAAGGCACGGATGGTGATGACGAGGACGTCTGGTAAGAAAAGACTTCTGATCCGCAGGCTGCGGAACGGCTCTCGCGCCGGTACTGCAACTCACCCCTGCCTTGTCACCTCCCTCTCTCCCCCCC